>JAMRYI010000696.1:0-85605 GCA_029231635.1 Ditylenchus weischeri
CTGTATTGGGATAATTGACTGTATTGTTGACTGAGAGTTGACTGTATTGTGATGGTTGACTGTATTGTTGACTGAGAGTTGACTGTATTGGGATAATTGACTGTATTGTTGACTGAGAGTTGACTGTATTGTGATGGTTGACTGTATTGTTGACTGAGAGTTGACTGTGTTGTGATGGTTGACTGTATTGTTGACTGAGTTGACTGTATTAGGATAATTGACTGTATTGACTGAGAGTTGACTGTATTGTGATGGTTGACTGTATTGTTGACTAAGAGTTGACTGTATTGTGATAGTTGACTGTATTGTTGACTGAGAGTTGCTTTGTATTGGGATAGTTGACTGTATTGTTGACTGAGTTGACTGTATTGTGATGGTTGACTGTATTGTTGCTGAGCTGACTGTATGGTGATGGTTGACTGTATTTTTGACTGAGAGTTGACTGTACTGGGATAGTTGACTATGTTGTTGACTGAGAGTTGACTGTATTGGGATAGTTGACTGTATTGTTGACTGAGAGTTGACTGTATTGTGATTGTTGACTGTATTGCTGACTGAGAGTTGACTGTATTGGGATAGTTGACTGTATTGTGATAGTTGACTGTATTGGGATAGTTGACTGTATTGGGATGGTTGACTGTAATGTTGACTGTATTGGGATGGTTGACTGCAGCATAGTTTGCAAAGTAGTAAGACAATATTCGCGAACATTCTGAATATTCGCGCGAATATTTGCTGCCATTTCAATATTTGCGCGAATATCCCAACTAGGTTTATTAGAGAAATTACGGTATATTATCAGTATTGGACAGTTCTTTATGGTCAGTAAGTTTTTTTTAACCAGGGTTTCGACCAATCTAGGTTTGGTTTCCGAGTTTTCAAAAATATTTTGATCAATCATTGTCGCTTCACCGGTTTCTTGTTTTTGTATAAAAAATGTCCAGCTTAATCGGACCCCGTTTCTCGTTTTTTTCGATTCACTGGACTATTATAATGTAATGTAACAAAAAATAAAAATAAATTACCAATACACTTTGAAAGGGCGTTTTCCCATGGCTAAATTAGATTCGTTTAAAAAAAATTATAAAACTTAAAAACTTACAGAATAATAATCTTTTTTAAGATTAGCTCTTGAAAGAACAATCGAAAACAAGGAGTACACAAAGAATGCTTCGAAAATGTAGTAGAGAGCATACGGTTCGGAAAATCTGAAATAAGAAATAAAATAAATTTAAAAAATTGTAAATCGGTGGAGGAAGCAGACTACCCACAAGAGTAATTCGTTGTTTTTTTATTTGTGATCAAAACTTTTACCATATTTTTTTATTAGTTGCCGGGGCAATTATTTTTCAACCCCTAAAAATCGAAAAAATTTCGAAATTAATTTTGAGATTTTTGGGAGCTCAACCAAAATCCGAAAAGTGGAATCAGCTAAGTTTTCGGTAATTAAGAAAACGCGAAAAACATATTTTCAAAATAGCTTTTTTGAGCTGAGATATGAGCTTCAGACTGACCAAAGCTGGACACAAATCTGAGTGTGCAACATTTGACTCCCGAGCCGTTTGACTCCAGAATATATTTTGGAGTATCGGCCAAGGGTCGCCGCTTCGTGGCCAAGACCAGGGGTCGTATGCAAAATGGCGGATTTTTTGAGACCGGATTATCCGTTCAAAAATACGGTTTTTTAAAAAAAACAGAATTTTTTTTGAGGATTTTTTAAAACACCGAATTTTTTGGGGGATATTTTGAAGATTTTTTAGAGATAATAGTGTGCCTATTATCTCTAATAAGTCCCCACCTTCCAATATGGCTCCACCTCCAAAGAGGTGTTCAAAAATAAGGCCCCATGGGACTTTGTTAGCGATAATACGGGTAACTATTACAAAGGGGGTAATTAATAGAGGAAATACGGTAAATCAAAATCAGAAGAAAAATTTTGAAAAATCTTTTTTAGTTAGAAGAAAGAAGTCGACGATCCAGTACAAAAACAAAACAAGTTCTAAAAAAGTCTTTTTTCTTATGATTACATCACTATAAATTTACATCAGCAGGTCAGATTTCAAAATCTAGGAAATTGCGAGAATCCCCACTTGACCATCTGAGAAAAGTCTCCATATTGTAGGACTTTCATAATTTGACGTTGCTGTGAATTCAAAGGGCTAAAAAGGCTAAAAAACCTGGACGGGGGGTGTTGGTCTAATCATTACAGTCGACGCTCGATAACCCGCCACCCCCTCAAGTTAGTTTTGGATCGGGTCGGACACTTTTTTGCCTCAATTTTTTGAAAATTTTTGCCGAATATAATTCGTCAGTCTAGTGCAAAATATTGCAAGGATTTTGATTTTGCCGATCATTTTTAAAAATGTTAAAAATTTTGCCACTAAGATCCACCATATTTTAAAAATAGGATGGTGAGTTATCGAGAGGCGCGGGTCTTAGTGGCAAAATTTTTGCAACATTTTTAAAAATGACCGGCAAAATTGGAATGCTTGCGATATTTCGCATCGGGCCGACGAATCATACCGTATTATCTCTAATAAGCGCCCCCTCTCTAATAAGCGCCCCCCCCCTCTACTTTGAGGGTCTGTATCTCGGGGCAGAGCAAATATTTTGCAGAGCTGTTTTTTGCATTTTCTTAACCCCTACGAGCCCTACCGATTCCGCTTTTTGGATTTTGGTTGTGCACCCAAAAGTTTCGAGATCGACCCAAAATTTTTCCGATTTTCGGAGGGTTGAAAAATAAGCGCCCCGGGGCGCTTATTAGAGATAATACGGTATTCGGCAAAATTTTTCAAAAATCAGGTTAAAAAAATTGTCAGGCAGGAAGGAACTTGAGGGGGTGGCGGGTTATCGAGAGTCGACTGTAAGAAAAAATCCTGGAGGAGGGGGGAGGGGGGATGGTTGCTTGTCTATAGCCCGGCTAGCAACCATCCCCTCCCCCTGGGTACACCTATGCCTGCTTACACCACTCATAACCAGCATTCCCATACAAAAAATCCAACAATTAAAAAAAATTACCCGAGCGGAAAAAATGCAGACCACGACACCAACGGTACCAACAATAGTCCAGCTGCGATGGAATAGCTGAAGACCAGTCTGAGCGGCGTTTCATAGCTATGTCTGCTAACAATCAAAGTGTGCAAACAACTAGCCCAGAAAATAGAATGAATAGCTACAGCGGCAATTCTCTCGGTCCGCGAATAAAACAGGAGTCCAGTCAGCCAGTAGACCACAGGCACACATCCAATCAAAACATGGCAAACACACGCCAAATAGAAGAAAAATGTTAGCGAGCCAGGTCTCAGAGGCTGGTGCGCCCCCACTGAGGGCCAAAAACGATGGCGGATGTGGGAAAATAGATTTACTAGACTCAATACCAGAAAAATTGCGCAGGAAAAAGCAATATAGCTGCAAGGATTGGGTGGAAAAAAGCTCCAAGGCGAACAAATATCCATTTTCTTTAGTTGGAATAGTGATTTGTAATAGTTGTGAAAGTGGTCTAGCTGATTTCAATGACCATTGCTATCTCTGCTGTCTTAATTTGATGATAAATGAACAGACTTAGACATGGGACGGCCTCCAAGCTTGTTGTGCGGAAAAATTGGAAAGGAACAAAAAAAGATTTTGAAATAAGGTAGACTGGTTCAAATGCCAAAGTTTTGATGTTTTAAATATTTTTTTCAAATTTTTTCTTGAAATTTAGAATTTAAAGCATATTTTCTGGTACAGCACCTCCCCAAACTTGACAAAATATAGCTAATATGTAGGGTTGTTAAATAGCCTAGTTTATCAGGCCAAAGTCGACATTCCTGCTAAATCGGGTCATCTGGAAATCCTCCGTGTAGAAAAGTAAATAGACTTTGTTGACTTTTGGAAATAGACTTTGTTGTTTTGGAGGAGAGGCTTTATTAGAGTAGTACGCATAGGCGTATTCAGGATTTTCTGACGGGTGAGAAGGGGGCGTAAAAAAGGCAAAAAAGGCTGAAAAATGCTAAAAAAATCATAACGTGGGGGCTATAGCCCGCTAAACCACAAACCCATCCACCCTGGGTACGCCTATCGTAGTTGTTACTCAATTTGCAGAAATATTACAAAATTTGATAGAAATAGAGAGATAAAGCATTCCAAATAAATAAAATTTCAAACTTATATTTAGCATGCACGAGTTGCTAAGGGCAACTTACTATAGATGTCAGAATTATGCAGTGAAAACCTTAAAGTTACTGCTTTTTTTTTCAAGTTTGAACAGGTTAGCACAAGGTGCTTCAGTAAAACCAAGGATTGTTTAGAAATTATACCCGATTTCTACTTGCCCTAATTCTGCGACAGCATTTTTACAGCGCGGAATTTTCTCAGCTATTTTTCGTGCTAATATTCAGTTTTCCAGTCATGATACCAAATTATGTAACGACAAAATTGTAACAATCATTTTTTTTATATTTTCTTCCAGCTACTATGCAAGTAAAGTTGGGATATTCGAGCGAATATTGAAATGGCCGCGTATATTCGGAATGTTCGCGAATATTGTCTTACTACTTTTGCAAACTATGCTGCAGTCAACTATCCCAATACAGTCAACTCTTAGTCAACAATACAGTTAACTCTCAGTCAACAACTATCGCAATACAGTCAACTATCACAATACAGTCAACTATCACAATACAGTCAACTATCATAATACAGTCAACTATCACAATACAGTCAACTATCACAATACAGTCAACTCTTAGTCAACAATACAGTTAACTCTCAGTCAACAACTATCGCAATACAGTCAACTATCACAATACAGTCAACTATCACAATACAGTCAACTATCATAATACAGTCAACTATCGCAATACAGTCAACTATCACAATACAGTCAACTCTTAGTCAACAATACAGTTAACTCTCAGTCAACAACTATCGCAATACAGTCAACTATCACAATACAGTCAACTATCACAATACAGTCAACTATCATAATACAGTCAACTATCGCAATACAGTCAACTATCACAATACAGTCAACTATCACAATACAGTCAACTATCACAATACAGTCAACTATCACAATACAGTCAACTATCACATTACAGTCAACTATCATAATACAGTCAACTATCGCAATGCAGTCAACTATCACAATACAGTCAACTATTTTGAGGTTTTTGGGAGCTCAACCAAAATCTGAAAAGTGGAATCAGCTAAGTTTTCGGTAATTAAGAAGACGCGAAAAACATATTTTCAAAATAGTTTTTTTGAGCTGAGATATGAGCTTACGACTGACCAAAGCTGGACACAAATCTGAGTGTGCAACATTTGACTCCCGAGCCGTTTGACTCCAGAATATATTTTGGATTATCGGCCAAGGGTCGCCGCTTAGTGGCCAAAACCAGGGGTCGTATGCAAAATCGCGAATTTTTTGAAGATCGGATTATCCGTTCAAAAATACGGTGTTTTAAAAAACAGAATTTTTTTTGAGGATTTTTCGAAGAGTTTTTTGAAGATTTCGGCTCGAAATCACACTTCTTAACACTCACGAGCTCTCCCGACTTTGCTTTTTCAATTTTGGATTTTCACTCAAAAATTTAGAGATTGACCCTAAATTTTCAGGTGGTTGAAATGGGTGGTGTTTAATTCTGCCCGCAAATTTCTTAGAAATGCCCGCTAATTTTTTATTTGCATTTTTGTCTACATTTTTCTTTGAATTTTTTAAAATTTTAACATTATCGTGTAGTCCAAGATCAAACTTCATCGCATGATTTTAGAAATCTAGATATTTAGGGGCCGAGACGCGCCCATAGGCGCTTAATAAAGAAATTTTATTGTTCTTTTATTATTCACAAGAGACCACAGGCGCCTATCGGCGCCTCTATAGTATTTCGAAATTTCAATGAGGGGCTATGACTTCATTCATAAAAATAGGTATATCCCCTATTAGAACTCATTTTTCGCCTGTTCTTTTTAAAACGAAAGCTGACATTCTGGGAACACGATGGTATTAGCGACAAAAGTGATTTCGCTATCTACGACCCGTTCTGGCCTTCGAAGTAAAAAAGCGTTATCCACCCACCCACCCACACATGCCAAATACTATATAAGATTGTTGAAACTAAAGCTGAGTTACCCAAATGGATTCTTTTCCAAATTTAAATCGCTGTGAAGATATTTGTCGGATAAAAAAATCCCTCAAAAAATCCGAAGTTACGAATTTTATCAAAAAAATCCGTAAAAAATCCGGAGATGCGAATAATCCGCGATTTCGCATACGACTTCAGCAAATTCCACATTGCAAAAAAATTTAAAAAAAGTTTAGTTGCTTAAAATTATTTGGACGGTTTTTGGGTGGTAAATTACTAATACAGGGTGATCAAACTTTTTCTCCCATATTTCTTTTCCGCAAAACTTTTTTCCCGAGCTCTTAATTTTTTGATCGACCATTCATTCAAAAGCTCTTGCATTGCCATTTTGTTTTAAAAAAAACACTGTTTTGAATTCTATAAGCCTAGTTACAGCCATAGTGGGGCACATTTTTCAAATTTGGACGGCGTCCCGTCCCCGTCTTTTGAAATTGTCGCTGGCTGTCCCATGTTTAAAAATTTTCCTGTCCGTCCTGCTGGTCGTCTGGAATTTTGCCGACCGGCTACTTCGTAGCCGGTCGGTAAAATTCGGCCGCCGTCTATAACAAAAAATGTTAATTTGTATAGTAAAACGGTAGCAGACAACAATTTTAACCATTTTCTTAAAAAAAATTTCTAGCTGATTTTTATACCAATATTCTATTTTTTCCTTTATGAAATGTCTCTTTTACTTTTTGTATTTTTATTTAAAAAATTTTGCCTGCAATCCTAAATACCAAAATCGGTATCGCTGCCATATTGCCTTTCAAAATACACTATCACAGTCTTGTAGGTACTTATTCGGTTGGGGGGGCAGGTTTTCACTGATTTAAAAATAGTGTTTGAACGTCTTCTAAGTAATTTATATGTACTAAAAACGATAAAAAAGTTGTTTTGCGATATTTTTCTACATTAAAAGATGATTTTTCGAAAAATTTTTTTTGACCAAAATTTCACTTTTTGCCTTGGGGGACCAAGGCAAACTTCCTTACTTTAGGGTATTTTACCCCGTTTTGGTCACTGGAGCTGGGCAAAAAGAGCCTTTGTATGCATTTTTGATCAAGAGTCTTGCTCGGAATTATGTCTAAGGTAAGTGAGTGCGCGCATCTCTAACCAACCAAGCTTTTTTATCGTTTCTAGCACATAAAAATTACTTAGAAGACGTTTAAACACTATTTCTAAATCAGAAAAACCCGCCCCCAACCGAATAAGTGCCGTCTTGTAAATAAAATTCAACAAAAAATTATCGACGTACACGTGACAAAGAATTAAAAGTTCGACTCAACAAAGAAAAAACAATAAAAATTCCGATCATATATCAGTTGTGTTAATAAGTTGTTCCTTCACCTTTCCGTCTGGATCATCCCCTGCCGGCCGTTCGCCGTCCTGCGTTAGCCGGCCGTCCGCCGGCCGTACTGCGTACCACTTTACGGGCGCCGTCCAAGACGGGACGGGCCCGGCGGACGGGCGCCTCACTATGGTCGTAGCTGATTTAAAAAAAAATGTCCATTTTGGGATTACGTGAAAAGTCGGGTTTACACGGATCAGCCTCTAGCTCAGTGGCCGACATAAGTGGACGGATCATCGGAGAAATGAACAAATACATCGCTGTCATGAAATTTGTGTTAAAAGAAATGGAAAAAGTGTAGAAATCAGAAAAAAACACTTTTGTTTTTTTCTTAAATAAAAAGTTGTTCTCTTTTCTTTAAATTCTTAAATAATTTTTTCAAACCGCCATAACTAGGCTTACAGAATTCAAAACACAGCGTTATTGTTTTTAAACAAAACGGCAATGCAAGAGCTTTTGAATGGATGGTCGATCAAAAAATTAAGAGCACGGGAAAAAAATTTATGCGGAAAAGAAGTATGGGAGAAAAGTTTGATCACCCTGTAGTTCTTGGAGGAGTCAAACGGCTGGTAGTCAAACGTCACGGCCCCTCAAAAACTGTACTTTAGTGTATTAGCGAAATTTGGCGCCAAAGCCAAAATTTTGAAAAATCGCTGTTTTTTAGTTAATTTTATCCAGCACTTCTAGTTTTATGATTTTTGTTCAACCTCTCGTAAGTTTATTGTCGAAAAACTCACCACATTCAGCGCTTTCGAACAAGCTATCACTTACCCCATAAACTTAACTAATTTCATAACTAGAAGATATTTTCGTGAATATTTCCGAAATTTTTCTTCGATTTATTTGACTTGATTGATATTAACGCCGACTTTTTCGACAATAAATTGCTGAAGCAAGACTAAGACGTGATAGAGGAGTAAATTTGCTGCATTTTGGTACCAAGGACGTATACAAAAAATACAAATTTTGGGTGTTTCATACAAAAGTTGGATGAAAAATGCAAAAACCCCTATTTTTACTCGGAAAAATGCCAGTTGTTCGCTTCAAACGGTCTCTAGTTTCTAAAATAACATCTTCACGAAATTCGGCTCAACTTTTCGAGTAGTTTAATGTCTGAGCTACGTTTTGGTATATAAGATGTGCGTCAAACTCCGTGGTTTTGCACTTTTTTTCCGTCATTTATGTTGTCCAATATTTTTTGTATTTTCAGGTGATTCAATGGTGCAGACGAGACGTGCTACTGTGGTACGAAAAGAGCTAACAACAAAGCAACCTGTCACTCTGAGAACTGTGGAAGCAACAATGGCTGCTGTGGAAGCGAAGATAGCAAGAAAAATCTCAAAGGGAAGAGCTAGTTCCCGAGCAAAGGAAGCGACCAGAATACGTCTTTGTAAGCTGTTTTACCTCACTCTTTGGTAGTGGTTATAAGTTTTTTTTTAGCGAAACTGGCCGAACGAAAAGCAACTTCATTCCGCCTTCACTTCATCTTATCCAAGGTTTGTGCCAAGACATTCTCAAATCAATGGAAGAATCTGAGCCAACACTGATCCAAAATTTCGAAAATGTCTACAAAGATTTGAAAGCAGACAAAAAGGCTTGGCATCAGCATTTCACAGGTATCAATCTTTGAGTAGCGGAGCTCTATTCTACCGTAAAATAATTAGGCAATCATACTCGCAACTTGTTGACTGGCGATGGACCGAAGAAAATCGCTGCAGTTATGGGTCAAAACCCCTTGTCTGTTGGCTTCTCTACTCTACTGTCGCTTCTAGGAAAAATGCAAACGCTGGCAAAGGGATCCTTTCTGATGGATGAGGAAATCAAAAGCTTCAAACAGTGGTCAGAAGAATACTTTAACACAATGAGGGTAAGTCTATTCCAGAGATTATGCAAAATTTAATAATTAAAGGCTTCTAGGCTGTGTTTTCGCACATGACGATAACTCCAAAGTGCCATATACTCTGTCAGCATGTGAGCGAGTTTATTGAAAAGCATCACTTCTGGGGTCTTCTGTCAGAGCAGTCAGTAGAAGCCTTACACTGCAAGGTGAATGGTGACGAAAGGCGGCTCTCCTGCATGCGCGAAAGAAAGAAGACGCTAAAAAAATATTAGAAGTCTCTTTTGTAAGAAATCTTTTGTTTGATGGAAATTCGATTGATTTGTAATTGTTCAGTTGTTAGGGTTTTCAATAAAATTGTCGAAATTCAAGCAAAGTATCTAAAATTCAGAAATATTTTGAAAATGCACAAAAAGGTTTTTCAAAATTTGTGGCGTTTTGTTTATTTTTAATTAATCTAAAGTGCAGTTTTTGAGGGGCCGTGACGTCCTTCGAACAAAAAAAGACTAAATAAAAGCAAAATTGAAATAACAAAAAAGTGCAGAAATAAAAAATGGGTGATATTTAAGTCTGCCCGGCGGCAGGATTACACTATTTGGCCAGAACCAAAAGACTCTAAAAACAATAGAAAGGGCAAAAAAAGTGTGGGAAAAATGACAAAAAAGTGTCATTTTAGCCTTGGTCACCCCCCCCCTTATGGGTTTGGTCATTTTCAGTCTTTTACCCCGTTTTGGTCACTGGATCTTTGCAAAAAGAGCTTCTTTATGCATTTTTGATCATGAGTCATGCTCGGAATCATGTCTAAGGTAGGTGGGTGTGCGCATCTCAACCCCAAGCCCTCAAGCCCCCTGCGACCCAGAAGGGGGCGATGAAAAAGCATGCATACCAGATTTTTTTTGCGGTAGGCCCCAGTATTCAAAACTATGTTCAAATTCCATCTTTTTCGATATGACCAAAAACAACAGAGGTACCAAGACAATCGAAAAAAAAGATTGTTTTTTCAAACACACTTTCCCACACTTTTTTTCGCATTTTCTATCGTTTTTAGAGTCTAAAACATACTCAAAAAACGCCGTTTTGGTTCTGGTTACATAGTGTACAGGGTGTTTCAAGAAATTCGCACACTTTTAAACGGCCATAACTTTTTTTCTAGGGCGATTTTTAAAATTCTGTAAACGCAGATCGACTCAGTTTTTGATGACAATTTGTTTGGTATATAATGTGAAAAACACGATTTTCGCTTGGTCCCCCCTCTGGATGGGCTTACCCATCCAGAGGCCATCCACAGACCAGGACCCTAACCACAGGAGGGACCAAGCGAAAATCGTGTTTTCACATTATACCAAAAAATTGTCAAAAAAGTCGATCTGCGTTACAAATTTCAAAACGCCCAAAAAAGTTATGGCCGTTTAAAAGTGTGCGAATTTCTTGAAACACCCTGTACTTTAGCCTCTTAATTTTTTTAATCTGTTTGAATTTGGCGTTTTCTTTCAATTCTTTGTTGATTTTGTTAGCTTTTTTGTATCGTCGTGTAGCCCAGAATCTCAGCTTTCCAACAAGCAATCAAACTCCATTGAACAATGTGAAATGTGGATATTAAGGGCTTTGAATGAAGTAACGTTATGTTATTTTTCCAAACCCAAAAATTTTTACATTTTGATAGCCTGTTGGAAAGCTTAGATTCTGGACTACACGACAATGCCCAAAACTTTGAAAATATTAACAAAAAAATCAAGAGAAATTCAAATTTCACATTAGCGGGCATTTTTCACAAATTAGCGGGCAAAATTAAATACTAGAGATGCAGATTTAGCAAAACCAGGGCCCCGAACCAGGGTTGTAACTAAAATAAAATACCAGGGTCAGGGTCGGGGTTTCGCCATTGTTAGCACCAGGGCCCTTGAACCAGGGTTGTAACTAAAATAAAATACCAGGGTCAGGGTCGGGGTTTCGCCATTGTTAGCACCAGGGCCCTTGAACCAGGGTTGTAACTAAAATAAAATACCAGGGTCAGGGTCAGGGTTTCGCCATTGTTAGCACCAGGGCCCTTGAACCAGGGTTGTAACTAAAATAAAATACCAGGGTCAGGGTCGGGGTTTCGCCATTGTGCACCAGGGCCCTTGAACCAGGGTTGTAACTAAAATAAAATACCAGGGTCAGGGTCGGGGTTTCGCCATTGTTAGCACCAGGGCCCTTGAACCAGGGTTGTAACTAAAATAAAATACCAGGGTCAGGGTCGGGGTTTCGCCATTGTTAGCACCAGGGCCCTTGACCAGGGCCCCGAAAATGAGGCATTATTAAAAGAGGAGAGTGAGAGAGGACGAGTTGAGGTTGAGAATCTCATCAAGTATAACTCTCAATTTGAGATTTTGACAAATATATTTTTAAACATGGCGTCAATTTAATTTTATTTATGTATACTTTTTCAAAAATATTTTGCAAGGGCCCTGGTTCAAAACCAGGGTTTCGAATTTTGACGACCAGGGCCCTGGACCAGGGCCCTGAAACCAAGGGTTTCGAATTTTGCCGACCAGGGCCCTGGACCAGGGCTCTGAAACCAAGGGTAAGAATTTCGCCGACCAGGGCCCTGGACCAGGGCCCTGAAACCAAGGGTTTCGAATTTTGCCGACCAGGGCCCTGGACCAGGGCTCTGAAACCAAGGGTAAGAATTTTGCCGACCAGGGCCCCGGACCAGGGCTCTGAAACCAAGGGTAAGAATTTCGCCGACCAGGGCCCTGGACCAGGGCCCTGAAACCAAGGGTAAGAATTTCGCCGACCAGGGCCCTGGACCAGGGCCCTGAAACCAAGGGTAAGAATTTCGCCGACCAGGGCCCTGGACCAGGGCTTTGAAACCAAGGGTAAGAATTTCGCCGACCAGGGCCCTGGACCAGGGCCCTGAAACCAAGGGTAAGAATTTCGCCGACCAGGGCCCTGGACCAGGGCCCTGAAACCAAGGGTAAGAATTTCGCCGACCAGGGCCCTGAAACCAGGGCCCTGTCTGCATCTCTATTAAATACCACTCATAAAAGTTTTCAAAAAGTGAGACAATGTATTGAACATATTTAGTGACCCGTCAATTTTTCTGGCCAAATTTTGACTTTTTACAGCTAGTACTCAAGCATTCTAATTATCATTGTAGGCTAGCATGTTCCTTTATAGTAATTTTTGCCAAAATACTACTACTCCTAACATTCACTTCTACGACTAAAAATTGAAAACTTGGCCAAAATGGATCCAAACGCTCTCGCCTCCGTCAACTACTTGATCCGCGAAAAATTTCACGGAAGTGCTTTAATAAAAGTAGAAGAACTGCTTCAGCAGAGCTCTGACAACGGCCACTTGCTCCTGCTCAAGGCTTTTTGCCTTTCATTTACAGGTTGGAGCAGATTTTTTGCTGTAAACGTCGTATTTTTTCTGGCAGTGATGCCCTTTGGTTTTCAGCCAACTTTGTGGCGAAAAAAAAATTTTTTTTAATCAAAAAATTTCACAAATTTAGGCAAAGCTTCTGATGCAATTCGCTTGCTTAAAAGAATGGACGGAAAATTTTCCGACTATCAAATTGCCATACTGTATGGTCTGCGAATGGCCTATTCCAATGAAAATAAATTGGGTAAATAGTTGTCAATAGTCTGAAAAATTTAATTTTAAATCTGAGTTAAGACCGAGAATCGCTGAAAGAGACCGAAAAGGCTATCCAACAGTTGGCAGCAGCAAGCAATCCGGAAACAGCAACCTACTCCGCTGCAATATTGCTTGCGCTTGAGGGCAATTATGACAAAGCAAGGGTGGGATTTGGAATTTTTATCTGAAAAGTTGTTGAGATAAAATTAAAAAATTGAATTTTTCTGTCTAATGTGGACTTTTTCCTCACTGATTCGTACTTTTGCATTTTCTCTCTCTAATTATCAAAAAAAAAAAGCTTGGAGCGCAATTGTTTTGCCAATGAAGGCTTCGCCAATGAGATCATTTCGCAAATGGTATGTTTTCGCCAATAGCTTCTTTTCTTAAGTAATTTTAATTCTTTGTCAGGCAAATCGACACTCATTTTGTAGCCAGTGAGATGGGCTACAAAATGAGTGTCAACCCTGACAAAATAAAAGTATAGAAAAACTGATCATCTCGATACAGTGTAGCCCCGGGGACGAGAAAAATATACACTATATCGAGGTTACACTATATCGAGGGTACACTATAAGCCAGTTTGGCTCAGGGCTGACCAAATCAGGTTCAAAATATATACACTATATCGAGGGTTACACTATATCGAGGGTACACTATAAGCCAGTTTGGCTCAGGGCTGACCAAATCAGGTTCAAAATATATACACTATATCGAGGGTTACACTATATCGAGGGTACACTATAAGCCAGTTTGGCTCAGGGCTGACCAAATCAGGTTCAAAATATATACACTATATCGAGGGTTACACTATATCGAGGGTACACTATAAGCCAGTTTGGCTCAGGGCTGACCAAATCAGGTTCAAAATATATACACTATATCGAGGGTTACACTATATCGAGGGTACACTATAAGCCAGTTTGGCTCAGGGCTGACCAAATCAGGTTCAAAATATATACACTATATCGAGGGTTACACTATATCGAGGGTACACTATAAGCCAGTTTGGCTCAGGGCTGACCAAATCAGGTTCAAAATATATACACTATATCGAGGGTTACACTATATCGAGGGTACACTATAAGCCAGTTTGGCTCAGGGCTGACCAAATCAGGTTCAAAATATATACACTATATCGAGGGTTACACTATATCGAGGGTACACTATAAGCCAGTTTGGCTCAGGGCTGACCAAATCAGGTTCAAAATATATACACTATATCGAGGGTTACACTATATCGAGGGTACACTATAAGCCAGTTTGGCTCAGGGCTGACCAAATCAGGTTCAAAATATATACACTATATCGAGGGTTACACTATATCGAGGGTACACTATAAGCCAGTTTGGCTCAGGGCTGACCAAATCAGGTTCAAAATATATACACTATATCGAGGGTTACACTATATCGAGGGTACACTATAAGCCAGTTTGGCTCAGGGCTGACCAAATCAGGTTCAAAATATATACACTATATCGAGGGTTACACTATATCGAGGGTACACTATAAGCCAGTTTGGCTCAGGGCTGACCAAATCAGGTTCAAAATATATACACTATATCGAGGGTTACACTATATCGAGGGTACACTATAAGCCAGTTTGGCTCAGGGCTGACCAAATCAGGTTCAAAATATATACACTATATCGAGGGTTACACTATATCGAGGGTACACTATAAGCCAGTTTGGCTCAGGGCTGACCAAATCAGGTTCAAAATATATACACTATATCGAGGGTTACACTATATCGAGGGTACACTATAAGCCAGTTTGGCTCAGGGCTGACCAAATCAGGTTCAAAATATATACACTATATCGAGGGTTACACTATATCGAGGGTACACTATAAGCCAGTTTGGCTCAGGGCTGACCAAATCAGGTTCAAAATATATACACTATATCGAGGGTTACACTATATCGAGGGTACACTATAAGCCAGTTTGGCTCAGGGCTGACCAAATCAGGTTCAAAATATATACACTATATCGAGGGTTACACTATATCGAGGGTACACTATAAGCCAGTTTGGCTCAGGGCTGACCAAATCAGGTTCAAAATATATACACTATATCGAGGGTTACACTATATCGAGGGTACACTATAAGCCAGTTTATCAGGGCTGACCAAATCAGGTTCAAAATATATACACTATATCGAGGGTTACACTATATCGAGGGTACACTATAAGCCAGTTTGGCTCAGGGCTGACCAAATCAGGTTCAAAATATATACACTATAACGAGATCTACACTATATCGAGGGTACACTGTATCGAGAGTTGACTGTATTCGCGAAAATATACCATTTGCGAAGTGATCTCACTGGCAAAACTTTCGGCTAAATTAACCTATACCAGTGTTTGCACTCACTCTGATTTTTTAGGCAGTGAGTGAGAGTGAGAATCAAAATATTTTAGGGCAGTGAGAATGAGAGTGAGAGTAGAGAAAAGAGAGTGAGTGAGAGTGAGTGAGCTCACTGAGATTCTCACTGCTCCGAGTGAGAATAACTAGAATAAAAAAATTATATTTTATTAACTCAAGCCATTGGAATTTTCATTGATAACTAGTTAATGTTTTTAGAATTAATGTAGACAAATGTTTTTGCGTTTAACAGATCAAATTTTGTCCTGCTCCTATGCCTGGCAGTTGCCAATCCACATTGTGAAAAGCAGCGTTCGATAGGGCTGCTAGTGGCTGGCACTGCCAATAGTCACTTATGTGTATTACAGAAGTTGTGGGCTAAATTTTTGCGACTGTTTGGAGCAAAAACTGGGAAAGAGTTAATTGCAAAAGTGGCTGGATTCGTAGCACTGAGTATGGCGGCAGACAAGGCAGTTGATGTAATTGAAGATGCCGTTTCGCCTGATGCCGTGCCACCAACTCTTGATCCAATTATTTTGAAGAAACAGGTGAAGACAGCAGTTGACAATTACCTAGCCGAGTTGCATGAACAAGTTGTAAAAAATAAGGTAGTAGATGCAAACATTGTGCTTGATTAATAAGTGTTAATTTTCTCTTTTATTTTTAAATTCGGGTGTACGCATTGCTTTGATTTAAATAAAAACTGTGTTGATCTTGGCCTGAAACAGAAAAATGTAATTCTCACTCAATTCTCACTGAGAATGAAAAAGTAAGCAAGTGAGAGTGAGACTGAGATTGAAAATATTGGAGTGAGTGAGAGTGAGTGAGAATAAAATCGGAAAATTGAGTGTGAGAGTGAGTGAGCTCATTCTCACTCTCACTCACTGAGATTCTCACTTTGAGTGAGCTCACGCAAACACTGACCTATACCCCCTTCACTCAATTCAGCTTGAGGGACCAAGGCAATTTTTTTTTACACTTTTAAATACCAATAATTATTTTGCGTAAAAATGATTAATAAGACTGAAAAACAACTTGTTTCACACTTTTTGTGCAAAAAGTTATTGGTATTGACAAATGTAAAAAAAATTTTTTTGCCTTGGTCCCCCAAGCTGAATTGAGTGAAGGGGGTCAAGGTTAAGTGCTCCAAACTTTCATTGGCAAAGCGATTAAATTTTATAGCAAGCAATGTGTCATACTCGTCAATTACCTCGCCCACCGGCCTCAACCTCAGCCGGCTGTTTCGCCATTAATTTCCTTTAGCCTAAGCAGGGCAAGAAGTTTTGCTTAAATGACCATTTTTTTCAGCGGCGTGTCCAAAATTTGAATCTCGTTGCTTGTATGAGTGGCCGAGTTGAAACTCAATTGGCTTGTTCATTCGCCTAAGGGGGCAGGAGTAGTGTGGGCCAAATCACTTTGGGACAATTCAATTTGGGCCAAAATCAAATTGCAATATTCGGTAAATATTTGCCGAATATTGCAAATGATTTTGGCCCAAATTGAATTGTTCCAAAGTGATTGGCCCACACTACTCCTGCTCGCCTAAGGATGCCACAGTGATAAATTATAGATCTTCTTCCACAAATTTTCAACCTTTTTAGGGGTGGTCTATAATTGGAGAGAATACGGTTTTAGCTCTGGATATCAGCTATTTTGACAAAATACTGGTATCAGATTAATAAAAACAAGGGACCACAGGCGCCTATCGGCGCCTCTATAGTATTTCGAAATTTCAATGAGGGGCTATGACTTCATTCATAAAAATAGGTATATCCCCTATTAGAACTCATTTTTTTCGCCTGTTCTTTTTTTAAAACGAAAGCTGACATTCTGGGGAACACGATGGTATTAGCGACAAAAGTGATTACGCTATCTACGACCCGTTCTGGTCTTCGAAGTAAAAAAGCGTTACCCACACACCCACCCACACATGCCAAATACTATATAAGATTCGCTTTTTGACTTGGGGACCAAGGTAAAAAATATTGAAGGGTAGCTGGATACCTTATTATTATTTTTTGCTAGAAATTGACCAAAAAAAAAGTTGGTAATGCATTTTTTTACTACTTGTGCTATTCATGTCTAAGTTAAGTTTAAGTCAAAGTTAAGTGAGTGCGCACATCTATAACTCTCAAAAAGTCAATTTTCGGTCGCAAATTTTTTTTCTAAAAATGGTCGGTCGCACCAGCTCCATCACACACCATGTTCCACACATTAAAAGTGCCAAGACATCAAATAATATCATTTGGGACGTTTTAGTAGGATCCCGAATAACCCAGTTTAGTCCAGAAGTTTTAGGAAATTAAGGCTAAAGTGCATTATACCGCGTAGCCCAAAACTGGCTTAAAGCGTGTTTTTTTGATGTGTGAGCAATTAAAACATACTTAAAACGTGTTTTTAGAGTGCGGAAGGCCATTTTTGGAAAAAAATTTTGACCAAAATTTGACTTTTTGCCTTGGGGGACCAAGGTAAACCACCTGGATAGGGTACCTGGATACCGTTTCTATTCAAAATTCTCCCTGGAGCTCTCACATGTATATAAAGGGACAGCCCTTGGCCCGGACCATGTACCCCCAAAGGGGTTTTCTATTGAATTAGGGTGCCTGCCGAAGGCAGGCAGGTATAGGATATATTGTAGGTATATTGTATTATAGGATATATTGTTTTCCGAGTGTTTGGTCTCTAAGGTATGTGTGTGTGCGCATCAAAACTCCAAGCCCCCAAGCCCCCTACGCCCCCGGAGGGGAGGCTTGAGATGAATCCGAGCAACGCTCTTGATCAAAAAATGCATCTAGAGACTCTTTTTGCCCAGTCTCAGTAAGAAAAACGAGGTAAAAATCCTCTCCAGGTGGTTTACCTTGGTCCCCAAGGCAAAAGTCAAATTTTGGTCAAAAATTTTTTTTCCAAAAATGGCCTTCCGCACTCTAAAAACACGTTTTAAGTATGTTTTAATTGCTCACACATCAAAAAAACACGCTTTAAGCCAGTTTTGGGCTACGCGGTATAGTGCACTCCTGCCGAAATTAATGCAAGCTTTAACATTTAGCAAAAGTCACAAGCTAAGTTTGATATGCAAAAATTAATATTTGCCTGCACCCTAAGTGCCTAATTTTCAGCCTTTGATAGCCAAGATCGCAACTCCGTCGACCACTAATTCCTCTGTTAGTTTCGCCCTTAGTTGGTTTTGCCAACTTATTACTACCAATTTAGTACTTGACTCTGCGTGGCTGGCTGGAAGTGCTGAGTGGTAGGGATATGAGGGCTGCCCTTGAGATGTTTGAAAAATCCATCCTCATTGACAAATCTCCTGAGGTATTAACTCTTTATAGTAGCAACTTTCAAAAAAAAAAGATTTAGGCATTCTTAGGCAAGGCAAAGGTTTTTGAAAAAAGGTAATTATTTTTAAATTTTTATTATCTAAAATGTATGTTTTCCAGGCAAAATGCAGCAGAAATGAAGACTGTATTGAACTCTCTGATCAGCGCCAATCCCACATTCCTGCCTGGCTACATTGAACTCATCAAAACCTCAGCTATGACTCGCAATTGGGACGAAGTGAATGAGTTGGTCCAGAAGATTGCGCTGGTCCAGGTTGACTCCACACTTTAAAAAAAGAGAACCCGAGAGGTTCTGATTGGTGTCCGAAATCAAAGTCAGTCAAATTCTCGCAGTCTCAAGTTACCAGGGTCTCATCTCGGTCAAGGTTGAAAATATCGTATACAAGGGGTGTTGCGTCTTCGACGCAAGTGATGTCTACAAAATTCTTCACTTTCCCAGCCTGGGGTTTGGTGGCCTATTGGTTAAGGCGATTCCCTGCGGATCCAAAGGGAGTGGGATCAAATATCCCCTCCATTCCCCTTTTTCCAATTCACGAGCTGGTGGCCGTGGCCGCTCGCGACAGGGGCAAGAGGCGCCTATCGGCGCCTCCATGGTCCAGGGCCCAGCGGTCTCCCCAGGAAATTCGGCGACTATTCAAAAAAAAATTTTTACTGTACTTTTTTTTGTTTTGAGATTTTTCCATAAATCCTCCAATTTTCAATTTCATACATAAAAATTTCAAATTTTTCTACAGCAAACCACAAAACTAAAAAGAAAATATCTTCCGCCTGCGAAAGAGCTTTCCAATGAGTAAAAACTCACCTATTAAAATGTTTCTCAGTAAAAAGTTATAACTGGTGCAACGGGACCATTCAAAATGGCGACGGAGAGACACAGCCGACCCAATTAATATATATATAAATTAGGGCTTCTATATCATTTTTGATCAAGAGTCTTGCTTGGAACTTATTTACCTGGGGGGACGCATTTTTCACTTATTTGTAAATCATGTTTAAACGACTCCCAAGTAACTTTTATATGCTAAAAACGATAAGAAAAGTGGTTTCCGTAATTTTTCTACATAAAAAATAGATTTTCAAAAAAAATTTTTGACAAAAATTTGACATTTTGCCTTGGGGGACCAAGGTAAACCACCTTATGTAAAGGTATTATACCCCGTTTTGGTCACTGGAGCTTGGCAAAAAGACTTTTTAAATGTATTTTTGATCACGAGTCTCGCTCGGAATCATGTCTAAGGTAAGTGATTCTAACCAACCAAGCCTCTGCCCCTGGGGCGCAGGGGCTTGGTTGCTTGGTGAGATGCGCACACCCGCATACCTTAGACACAAATCACTCGAAAGTGACTCTGGATGCATAAAAAATGTATGCATACCAGAGTTTCTCTATGCGGTAGGCCCCAGTTAACAAAACTATGTTCAAACTCAATCTTTTTGGGTATTCAGGTACCCTTTCCCGAAGGTTTACCTTGGTCCCCCAAGGCAAAAGTCAAATTTTTGTCAAACAATTTTTTGAAAAATCCATTTTTATGTAGAAAATTACGGAAACCACCTTTCTTATCGTTTTTAGCATATAAAAGTTACTTGGGAGTCGTTTAAACATGATTTACAAATAAGTGAAAAATGCGTCCCCCCAGGTAAATAAGTGCCTCTTGCTTCTCGAGATTCACGTCACACGTAACACGTTATAGACAAGTTCGACTGTATTACTGTCTTTTTCTTTCTAGTAGATTTCGATTTCGGTGTGGTAAAGGACTCAAGCCAGGGTTGAATCGACTGGTGGGGCAATAGTTGAAGTTAGCCCTTTATTATCAATTCCTAAGCCAATTCAATTAACTCCGAAATAATTGGCATGGAAAGCTAATATTGAAACCAAAAAATACATTTTTTTGGAAAAACAGACGTGAATTTAAAAGGACCATGAAAAATGAGGGGACAGGCCAGTTCGCGATGCTTTTATGTGCGGCCAGTTCACGATGGTTTTTTCAAATTAATTTTTTTCCATATTTTGTCTTAAAAATTATCCTTGTTAATTCAAATGCCCATCT
Source organism: Ditylenchus weischeri (assembly GCA_029231635.1). NCBI lineage: Eukaryota > Metazoa > Nematoda > Chromadorea > Rhabditida > Anguinidae > Ditylenchus > Ditylenchus weischeri. Next base: position 20,654 of record JAMRYI010000696.1, read on the forward strand.
ATAAACAAACCAGAGTTCTGCTGGATGCTCCATGCACCAATAAAACCAGGTGGTCGTCCACTTGGTTCGATTTTTTTTCGGTTTTCAGCTTCCAAAACTTGTTTTCTGTACTACATCGAGCGTTCTAAGGATGGTTTGACAGTGGTAAAATGGTGTCTTCGAGTCATAAAAATACTCTACACAGTTTTTAATTTATTAGCATTTTAACCGCATATAAACTTAACCAAGTGGATAAGTTTATACTTCTGTGTGACCACTTGGTGTATCTGGATGCCCTCTTTATGCAAAATTTATTTAGAATTTTTGGATAGAAAGACGCTTTCTTGCACTAGTACAACATTCTAAAGATGGTTTATAGATGGTAGGAAGTCACATGAGCGGAACTGCGAAAACTAAAAAAAATACTCGGGAAAACAGCATTTTACCACTGTCAAACCATCCTTAGAACGCTCGATGTAGTACAGAAAACAAGTTTTGGAAGCTGAAAAACGAAAGGAAAAATTTCGAACCAAGTGGACGACCACCTGGTTTTATTGGTGCATGGCGCATCCAGCAGAACTCTGGTTTGTTTATAGATCAGAGTTTGAATTAACAAGGATACTTTTCAAGACAAAATATTGAAAAAAAAATTAATTTGAAAAAAAAAACTAGGGTTGTTACACAGTTAACTCGAATTTTCAAAATTTTTTGACCTTTTTTGATGTTTTTATATGTATTTTTTTACAAAATTTTGAGTATGTGAATCGAAATCGAGCACTACAACTCGAAAATAGATCAATTTTTGTGAACTGAATTAAGAAATTTTTATATCACTGTGCAGCCACTGAAATAGGCTTTCAGTTGTGGGGTCACATACCGTAAATGCTCTAATATACGCCATGCCTAGTCATTTTATCTAGTGCTTGTTTGCTCTTCTGAGTAATTTTTTTAACAAAGTTGTATATAAAAAAAAAGTCCAATTCAATTTTTTTGTTGAAATTTAGGTGATTATATCTTACTTTATTTTAACTTTAAAGAAACCTAGTAAAAGGTGCTATTTTTGGCGAGATTTTTTTTTGCCTTGGATTAAAGCTTAGGGCATTAGTTAAGTACCTAATTTGTGATTTTTAAACAAAACTTGATTTTTGATGATTAGGGGCCTAGCAGACTATTTGAAAAGTGAAAATGAAAAATCGAAAAATTGAAAAATTTTTCATCTTCAAGCAGACTATTGAAAAATTGAAAAGTGAAAATTTTTTCAATTTTTCACGAAAAATTGATGACCGGTCATCAATTTTTCTTAATTTTACATAGCTTAATTGTAGGGCTATTTTTATCGCTGAACACGATTTTGGGCTCAGATTTTGTGTTTTCGTGATAGAAAAAGTGGTAAATTGCTTCATTTTCCTCTACTTTAGGCGATGTCTACAAGCGACAGCGATAACAGCAGTGAAAATTCCGGTGAGGAAAGTGGTGGTTCTATTCGTTCGAGGGTGTTTCGAGCAAGACCGATTCTCCAGGATCCAAATGAATTCCGTATGCGTTTCCGATTAACCGATTAAGTTAACAGGTAAAAGTGAAACGAATGGCAAAAATGAAATGGAAAATGAATGTATAAATAGGATCAATGAATGTCAGACAAATCAAAAACGAGAAAAAGGCCCCAAAAATACAATCCGCAAAATGAAAATTTTCAGTGATAAATGAAAAATTGAAAAATGCTTAGTCTGCTTGAAAAGTGGAAATTTTTCACTTTTCATTTTCAATTTTTCAATAGTCAGCTTCAGAATTTTCATTTTCAATTTTTTATTTTCATTTATTCAATTTTTCATTAAAAATTGAAAATTTTCAAATAGTCTGCTAGGCCCCAGAAGTAAAACTGGAAATTCTGGATAAGGGGCAGCAGTCACGTTTTCGTTGATAAAGACCGGCCCCAACGACTCCTATTCCTCCGATCGCTGCGCATATGGTATTTTTGAAGTGTTTAACGACGCAGCAGCAATAGAAAGAATATGAGTTCTTAGGCCGGTCTTCATCAAGAAAAAAATGGGACTACCTCATATGGGATTTTGCTTCAACTTTAACGCCGACTGTCCAAGAGTAAGAGAATTTTTACGAGATAATCTTTTTGGAGAATGGAACAAGAGATTTTATTCTAATTTTCAGGAAAAAACTTTAACCAATCATCAAAAATCAATTTTTGGTAAAAAAAAAGGTACTAAACTAATGCCCTAAGCTTCTTCTTTCTAAGGCAAACAAATTTCGCCAATTGATAGAGAAATAAAAAAGTTATGGCTAAAACAAAAGGGTGATGAATCGGGATACCCTGCATATTATGTAAAATGTTTGATTTACGTTGGCTATTAATTGACAAAATTATGGTCGTGCGGCCACGAAACTCCCGCGTGAATTCAAATTTCGCAAATTGCTGCGCTTGTAAAGTTTCATGGACCTTCAACAAACTTTTTTTTACCTCTGTAAATATTCTTTACTTTACGGAAGCTTTTTATTTTTACTAAAAATGTTGGTCAGTCTATGCTAAATTTTGTGATTGCAAATGAGCCGCTACCGCCGCCGCCACAGCCGGCCCCTTATTTTCCGCTGCCGCCGCCACTACTCCGCCGCTACCGCCGCCGCCGGTCCCCTGGCGGCGGCGGCAATCCAACTATGATACCATCCATTTACTGCAAAATTATGCGGTTTCAGCTTCAAGAATTACGCTTCATATAAAGCATAATGAATATAACAGGGTATATCCAAAAGCGGGCACTTTTTCAAAAAAAGCGGGCACATTTTCGCCTCTTTGACAAGAACGAAAAAACACGGGCACATTTCCTCAAACGCGGGCGTCCAAATTGAATTCGAAATATAGTTTCTCGGGTACATCACGGTATTTATTGTTTTGCATTCAGAGTGAATGCATCCCGGCCCAACAGTATGAACTAGCACATGCTCTACTCATCGAAGGTGACCTGTCAACCACCGAACAAATACTTGCAGAACTATTTGAGACTGTGAACAGCACTGAGGCCTCCAATGTTTCTATCAATTCCACTCTGTCCAAACTTCTTTCTTCGGTTATGATCGACAATTCTGCAGTGCTGGAGTACAGCAAGTTGGTTATCGCTTTTAAAATTGGCTAGAAGCTTTTTCGAAACATCAAAATAATTTTCGGCGGAAAAAGGAAAAAGGGGCACGCCAAAGATTGGGCCCCTTCAAATTGGGCCCCTTCAAATTGGGTCATTTCATTTAATTTTTTTAGTAACGAAAATTAAATACTTTTTCCTCTTATGGAGAGTCTTAAGAGTATCTTCTTTAAATGTGATAGTATTCTAATACAGCCGACTTTCGATTAATCGACTCTGGCCAGCAAAAGGATTCAAAAAAAATTATCTTAATAAATTGGCACTTTTTTCTGTCATCAGAGGAGTTGACTGTAGTGTGTTTCCTACCTATATTATAGCACTTGCGAACACCTTCAAACATATTTATTTTTTGTATAGGTTTGCCATTTCTGAACAGTAAAAATTGTAAAAGGGGAAAATCGAACAAGTGATTACATCCGTTAGCACCATTCAACTGAAAGCAGTCAAAATAGTGGCCCGATTTGATTTTGGCCCGATTTGAATGGGCGCAATTTGATTTTGGCCCGATTTGAATGGGCCCAATTTAAATTTGGCCCAATTTGAATTTGGCCCAATTTGAATTTGGCCCAATTTGAATGGGCCCAATTTTACTGGGCCCAATTTGAAATGGCCCAATCTTTGGCGTGCCGAAAAAGGGGCCAAACGCCTTAATAAGGCGTTTGGCCCCTTTTTTCCCTCATTTCAAATTTCTCGCCTTGGTGCCCCTTGTTGATTTTTTTCAACTTTTTTCGATTTATCAAATTTATGGTTTAAATATAGTTTTTAAACTTTTGAAAATCGAATGAGGGTTTTTGAGGGCTTTTGAGAAAAAAATAGTTTAAAAGCTGGGTGAGCCCTTGGCCCGGACATGTCAACTCACGGGCTTCCTTTTTTTAAGCAGCGCATAGCTGTTAGGCTCAGGCTCAGCCATTAGGCTTAGGCTGAAAGGCCTCCATCCCTTATAATAAGGCGTTTGGCCTTTGAATTTGAAAGCCCGGAATTTGAAATTCGGGAAAAAAGGGGCCAAACGCCTTATTAAGGCGTTTGGCCCCTTTTTCCCAAATGGGAAAAAGGGGCCAAAATTCTACGCACCATTTTCGGATCCGAGGTCTGGCACTACCAAATAATTCAGGCAATAACTTTTTGATTTCACAGATTTTCAATTTTCAATCGGTAAAACAGCTCTAGGCTAAAGTACACTATTTGGGGTAGCCTATAAGTGCGTTTTTTCAAGGTCTAAATATTTTTTAGGCCGTTTAAACGATAGAAACGGCCAAAGTGTGGGAAGGACGTTTTTCGAATTTTTTTTTTCGTTGGCCTTGGTCCCCCCTGTGGTTTTTGGTCATTTTTGCCTTGGTTTGATATGCAGTTTGACTTTGTTGTGCGGTATTTCATACCGTTTTGGCCACTGGAGCTGGGCAAAAGAGCCTCTTTCTGCGTTTTTGATCAAGCCGCCTGTGCCCGTGCGGGGGCGCCGGGGGCTTGAGAGTTAGAGATGCGCGCACTCACTTACCTTAGACATAATTCCGAGCAAGACTCTTGATCAAAAAGAGGCTCTTTTGCCCAGCTCCAGTGGCCAAAACGGAATGAAATACCGCACAACAAAGTCAAATTGCATATCAAACCAAGGCAAAAAAGGACCGAAAACCACAGGGGGGACCAAGGCCAACGATTTTTTTTTCTCGAAAAATGTTTTTCCCACACTTTTTTTGACCGTTTCTATCGTTTAAACTAGAACTCAAGCCTCGACTAGAGCTAAAACCTCACTAAAACCTCGATACAGTCAAACCTCGATATAGTGGCCCCCACCTCTGGTTAGTGCCCCCCTTGGGTCCGACACTTCCACCCTGATGTTTTTACACTTCTGTTGACAGTCTGGTCCCAAATATCGTGAAGATTCGATTTTCCCAGTCGTTTTCAAAAACTGAATAATTTTTCCATTTAAAAATGAAAACCTCGATACAGTGGCCCCTATTTAAAAATTAGAGAAAAAAAAACCCCTATTTAAAAATTAGAGGGCCACTGCATCGAGGTTTTCATTTTCAAATGGAAAAATTATTCAGTTTTTGAAAAACGACTGGGAAAATCGGAATCTTCACGATATTTGGGACCAGACTGTCAAAACAGAAGTGGTAAAAAACTTCGAAAATCAGGGTGAAAAAAGTGTCGGACCCAAGGCGGGCACTAACCAGAGGTGGGGGCCACTATATCGCGGTTTGACTGTATAAGTATATCCCTAAAAGTTAAATCCCAAGGAGGGTCTGACCCTTTTTTAGCCCATTTGTTGAAAAAAATAAAGTGTTAGACCAAGGTGGGGATCGAGCTTTCAGGGGTATCAATGTATCGAGGTGTGGCGGTGGAAGAATGTTTCAAAAATTCATAGAGAGACCAAGGCAATTTTGGCCTATTTTTACGTATTTCTCAAGTCTCCAGATTCCATTTTTTGTTGTTTGCCAAAAATATCGGAATTTCGGCGCTACCGGAGTATACCCCCCCCCCCAAATTAAATTTTTTTTGAACTTTTTTTATAACACTCTTTTAACCATTTTTTAGCATTTCCTACACGTTGAACACGATAAAAAAGGTGTTTTCACCTACTTTTTTCTATAAAAAGTCGATTTTTTTTAAATCTTGAATTTTGGTATTTTTAGTTGATTTCTGTTTATTATAACTTAGTGAATCAGATGTTGGGGGTACCTTGACCCCAAAAAGATGGAATTTGAACATAGTTTTGTTGACTGGGGCCTACCGCATAGAGAAACTCTGGTATGCATACATTTTTCATGCATCCAGAGTCACTTTGGAGTGATTTGTGTCTAAGGTATGTGGGTGTGCGCATCTCAACCCCAAGCAACCAAGCCCCCTTCGGGGGCGCAGGGGGCTTGGTCGGTTAGAGATGCGCACTCACTTACCTTAGACATAATTCCGAGCAAGACTCTTGATCAAAAATGCATTTGGAGGCTCTTTTTGCCCAGCTCCAGTGACCAAAACATGCTAAAACAGGCAAATGGTCGAAATTTCAAAATGCCCAAAACTCAATTTTTTATTGACCAGAACACAAAAATAATGTCTTTTTTGAACTTCTGATGTGATTTTAGGTTGATATAGGGTGTTTGGAAACACTTTAAAAAAATTTCATTTGGGGGTATACTCCGGTAGGGTCGGAATTTCATATAGTAAATCGTCTATGCTCTACAAGATAGCTTTGCCAGAATTTTCGTATCGAATCGTACTGTTCGATATGAAGGTTAATGATGATCATGGACTAGTGCACAATACAAAAATTTATATGAAATTTCCTATATAAAATTTGCTGGTAAAATTGAGTATATTTGCCGGTCCAATTTAGACTTTTGATGTCGCATTAAATTAAAGCACATATTTTTTATTAATCATTACAAGTATTCCAAACGTTCTTGCTCTAATCTGTCCAGATGAGCTCGTGTGTCCTCAATTTCTTGATCAATCTCGTATAGTCGACGATTGTTGTAGTTGTCATATCTTGGACGTGCAAAGTCATCTTCTCTATAGCCATCACCCCTGTTTCTGTCGTTTCTATAGTAGTCGTCTCTGTCACTTCTGTATCCATTACCTCTATTTCCATAATTCCTGCCCCTGTCGCCTCTAAATGCTAATTTTTTTAAATTAAACTTCTATTGGTCTGTCTGAGTTTGTTTTATTATCCTACCTAGGCAAAAGACCATTTGTTAGGAAGTTCTGAGGGAAGGAAGCTGTTAGGAAGCTTACCCGACTTTACCCTGATTGTCTTTTTTGTGGTTTAAGTGAACAGCAAGGTTTATACTGGTCAACCGTTTACCACAAAAAGGCAATTCCTATTATTAGGTTGTTTGGAAAGTCATGAGAAAAATCACGTGATCTTTTTTCAAAACTTTTTTCTCGTTCAAAAGATTCAGAATTTATTTGTTTACACTTTTTAATCATTTTTAGACAAAAAAATTTGGTATACAATCGAGGCTGGATATAGTGGCACCCCGATATAGTGGCACCATGGGATCAATTTGGTTGGCCTGCAAAGAAATAAGGCAAAGCTCACCCTCGATATAGGGGCACCCCGATATAGTGGCACCCCCGATATAGTGGCACCAAGAGCCGGTCTCAAGCAATAAAATTACCCCGATATAAGGGTGTTATAGTGCGCAAAAATTTTGAACAGGAAATTTGAGCTTCAAAAGAAATTCACTTTTTGTGTTCATTTTTTCCTCTTGTATTTTTGCTCTTTTCGCTCTAATGATTATGATTTTCAGTTCTCAACTCGATATCAACTCCGCAGAAGCGCAAGGCTTTCACGCTCGAGAAAAAGAAGGAGATCATTGATGAGGCTGCGAAGAACAACAATCAGACGGCGCTGGCAAAACAGTTCAAGATCCCGCGAGCGACGATTCAGAACATTCTCAACAACAAAGCGGCAACTCTGAAGGCGATTGAAGAAGGAGGCAGTGCAAAGCGGGCGCGTCTAAAGGAGGGAATGTATCCGGAGATGGAACAAGCTCTGGTGCTCTGGATCAAGCAAGTGAGAAGCTCAAATCTTCCAATCAACAGTGACATTGTCAAGGTGAGCTTTTCCTTTTACGTTTTGTGTTTCCATCAGATCTCAAGGAAAATGCTCTTGAAATCGCAACTCCTCTCAAGATCGTTGCCTTCGAAGCAAGCAAAGGGTGGATGGACGGCTTCGAACAAGGCCATGAAATCCTCTTCAAGTCGACACAAGGAGAAGCCGGGGTAATCAACGTAGGATCGCTTCAAGAATGGCAGGACCAAGTTCTTCGAGCGGAACTGGTCAAGTTCAAGCCGGAAGATATCTTTAACGTGGACGAAACCGGACTCTTCTGGCAGTTGCTTCCGAACAAGACGCTAGCTTTCAAGGGTAAATTTTCGACCTGGCTGACTGCTAAGGCTGAGGAAAATGTTCCCAACTCAGCCGGCTGATGACTGAGGTAAAATTTTCGACCTGGCTGACTGCTAAGGCTGAGGAAAATGTTCCCAACTCAGCCGGCTGATGACTGAGGTAAAATTTTCGACCTGGCTGACTGCTAAGGCTGAGGAAAATGTTCCCAACTCAGCCGGCTGATGACTGAGGTAAAATTTTCGACCTGGCTGACTGCTAAGGCTGAGGAAAATGTTCCCAACTCAGCCGGCTGAGGCTGATGGCTGAGGTAAAATTTTCGACCCGGCTGAGGTAGGATGATAAAACTAAAATTTGGCAGGCCAAAACTTCTAAAAATTCTATTTCTAAAAAAACTCACCCTGTGTAACCAGCTGCTCTGCCTCTACCATCACCTCCATATCCATCATCATTGTAGCTGTGATAACTGGAAGCATATCTGTTATTGTAGCCACCACCACCGTAGCCATCTCCACCGCCCCCGCCACTGTCGAAAACACGCCGTCTGGCACCACCTCCACCCCCTCCTCCACCACCTCCTCCTGCATTGCCATCAATTATAATATACCTGGAGCCATATCCACCGCAACAGCAGGCTTGCATTATATTAAAGAAATTACAGAAAAATAATAATATATAGATGGAGAGCGAAAATTTCAGTTGAGTTAATAACATTTTAATTATTGAGAAAATTTTGCCTGCAATAGGCTTCTTTAAAACTAAACTGTAGTGAAAGAATTTATATTAATTGTTATTTCAACTAAATAAAGGTGTGCAAACTTGCAGGACTCGACCATTTTTTTAAATTTTGAACAAAAAAAATTCCAAAATTATGAAATGATCATTTGCACAGCGAGCAGCAAGTTTTTTCAAAACTTTTAATTGCTTTAAAAAATATTTGTTGACATTTTGTAAAGATCTCTATGTTGTTTGAAAACATTTTGCTTGAAACCAAGCTTGGACAGGAGTTTGTAATTCCCGACTCGCTTTTAATCACTTCTGAGGGTGTTTGACACTGTGAAAAAGATGGAAAACATGTTTCAAGTAGGGTGGTGCGGTTACGGTTAATTTATCACTACCCGGTTTTCGGTTACAGTCTTTTAGTTTCGCTTCGGTCGGTTAACCGGAAAAAACTCGGTTTCGGTTATTTTTGTCGTAAATTAACCGGAATTTTGTTGTACCCGGTTTTCGGTTAACCGCATTCTTTCGTACCCGGTTTTCGGTTTCGGTTAATTGGGCAAAAACTGGTCTGGTTAACCGACCGTGCACCACCCTAGTTTTAAGGCGCGGAAGAGAATTTTTGGAAAAAAAAATTTTTGACTTTTTGCCTTGGGGGACCAAGACGACCACCAAAAAACGATACACCCAAAAAGATGAAATTTGAACATAGTTTGGTACTACTGCACTTTAGTAGTCCAATGGAAGTTTAGTAGTCCAAAAATATATTTTAGTAGTCAAAAATGCCTTAACTATTTTAATTCTTGCAGCATATATAAGGGACACTGATGTAGAAAAATGACTACTAACTTACCTTAGACATGATTGTGAGCAAGACTATTGATGAAAAATGTATATAGAGACTCTTTTTGTGACCAAAACGGGGCAGAATACCCTTATATTAGGTGGTAGCATTTTTGTAGGATATCTGAATGCCCTTTTAGGGTGGTTTAACTTGGTCCCCCAAGGCAAAAAAAAGTCGAAAAAATTTTTGTTCTGAAAAATGGTCGACCGAGCCCTAAAAACATGTTCTCTACACGTTTCAGACACTAATACGTTGAAAAAAAACATGCTTTTGGGCTGTTTTGGGAGGAGGCGATATGAGGCACTCCGGCCAATTTTAGGCACTTTTATCTTTTTTTGTTTAAATTGTGGTATTCGGTTTTCGCCCGAAATTGCGATTTTACACTCGACGCTCTCTATAAGCTACACCTTTTTAAGATTTAGGTGTATCTTATAGAGAGCGTCGGGCCCTATACGACAATAGGTCCCATTTTTTGCCTTGGTCCCCCCTGTTGATTTTTTTTGCTTCTATTTCAACCAATTTTATTTTCTTCTTTCGGCGACACATTAACATTCATAAATTTTCACGAGTTGTTCAACAAACTTTCTGAAATAATTCTGATTTCTTGCACGACAGTTCTGACGAAAAACGGCTTCAGCAATGTACGAGGCGAGCAAATGATCACTGGTTCCATAGAGGCGCTTGATCTTATGTTTCATATGATCAAAAGAAATAAAAATAAGAAATAAAAATAGAAATAAAAAAATTCATAAGAAATAAAAATAAGCAAAAATAGATTCGAAAATAAAAATCACCGAAAAAAATCAACAGGGGGGACCAAGGCAAAAAATGGGACCTATTGTCGTATAGGGCCGAGCGTCGCGGGTCTTGCTGGCAAAATTATTGTAGATTGCAAAAACGATCGGTAAGATCGGAATCCTTGCGATATTTCCGACTAGACTGACGAATCACATCTGGCAAAACATTTCAGAAATCAGGTTAAAAAAAGTGTCGGACCCAAGGCTAGAGAGAGAGCGTTATAGAGAGCGTCGACTGTAGCAGCTAATTCATGGGTTGTGGGACATTTCCGAGTCGGCCGTTTCCGCGTCGGCCGATTCCGAGTCGGACATTTCCGAGTCTAGCACAAAAACGTTAAATTGGCGCTTTTCTTGCAGCTCAGTTCTTTTCTATAGTTGTTTATTTGATTTTTATTTAACTCTTCAAACTTTTTTCGCTTTCCAAATTTTGTCGTTCTTCAAACTTCTTTTCAAATTCATTTGAATCATTTTCAGTGATGGCTACGCAAACGACAAAAGGAAAACCGCTTCAGATCTGCAATAAAATGTTATCCTATTGAATTTATTGTTTTGTTGTTTGTTGAATAAAATTGCTGCTTTAAACTTCAGCCATCGAAAAGGAAAAAAAAATTATGTTAGGGTTGATTCAAATTTTGACCAGAAGAGGATTTGGTTGATTTCAAACATAGACTCGGAAATGTCCGACTCTGAAACGGCCGACTCGGAAAAGGCCGACTCGGAAATGTCCCACAACGAATTCATGCTTAAAATAAAAGTGACATTTTTTGGACTGTTGTATACGCATACTATTCCATCGGTCCAGAGCTGTTCTGCCAATAAAAAACAAGATCTTGTCGAAAAATTGGTCAAGTCAAACGGTTATGGCCAAAACACACTATGTCGTTTATAATGCCGGATCCTGTGAAATTAAATTTAGACGTTTTCTTGAGCGAGCCCTGTCTTCCAACAAAAATCAGCCAGATTTGCTAGTCCAAAAAAGCAGGTTGTGTTTGGAAGAAGGCAACCCAAAAGAAGCAATGCATGTAGCTATGAAAGCTGTGGAGATGGGCGAGGAACACAACCCTAAAGCACTATTTCGTTTGTTTTTTGCTGTTCGATTTTACCAACTTTTAAATTTGTCAACTTTTCAGATGTTATTCGTGCCTACATTGAGTTGGACAATTTGGCAGAAGCTAAAAGTCAAATGGAGTTTCTCAAAGCTACACACAAAAACATTGAGGAGTATCCGGTAGTTTATTTCTTGATTCAGTGAAGTTTCTTTATTTCTTTATTCCATTTGCGTGGTTGAACGGCTACAGGGTGCTCAGGGTTCCGAACACGGGTTCCAAACACGGGTTCCAAACACGGGTTCCAAACACGGGTTCCAAACACAACCTGCTTTTATTTCTTTTGGTCATATGAAACATAAGATCAAGCGCCTCTATGGAACCAGTGATCATTTGCTCGCCTCGTACATTGCTGAAGCCGTTTTTCGTCAGAACTGTCGTGCAAGAAATCAGAATTATTTCAGAAAGTTTGTTGAACAACTCGTGAAAATTTATGAATGTTAATGTGTCGCCGAAAGAAGCAAATAAAATTGGTTGAAATAGAAGCAAAAAAATCAACAGGGGGCACCAAGGCAAAAAATGGGACCTATTGTCGTATAGGGCCAAACACTCTTCTAGGCCTATTTTATCTGCTTTTTTTTAAATTGTGTTATTCTGGTGACCACAATACGTAAACGTTTTCGGTACGCCTACCTACACTCAAAACCTCAAATTTTAGGGCTCTCCCACCATGAAAACTCAACCCTCAACCATGGCAAAATGTTTTTAGCCTTTTTCAGCAAGATAACTTTTATTTTTATTTTCAAGTATGGTGTCATATTCAGGCTCAGATTTAGGGCTTTTGTTTGACACCATGCCAGCAGAGGGCGACAATAATAGTTATAGATAAAACTCGTTAATCTTCAACGTGATCCTCAATGTTGAGGACCATGTTGAGGATAAACGCACTCTTATCTATACAGTATTTCCTCTAATAGAAGCCCCGGGCTTATATTTTTCACTCAGCCTCAAGGGGGCTTCTATTGGAGAGGGGGCTTATATATGGGACGGGGCTGATTTGCCGTCACGGTTTTCGCCATTGACAAAATTCGCCGTCGCAAAATTTCACGTGAAACGTTTTTTCTGACGTTTTTATAAAGAAAGTCTCTAAACGCTCTATATACAGTAGCGGACAAAAATAATGTAACACCTGTACAAAAATCTAAGTTTTGGTAAAGTTCTAGTATCTCCTGGCAAAATTTTGTCCGGCAAAAACATTTTAAGTGTATTTTTAAGCAAGGAACATGATTCTGCAAAAAATTCATTCTTGAGGGCACAATTTCATTCTACAGCCACTTTTCACGACTAGTCCATTTTGGGCGGACAAAAGTAATGTAACACCCTTGATTTTTGTACATTCGCTCACCTCTTTGTTATTGTCGCCTTTACAAAAAGTTGTTTTAGCTCTAGAAGATGGTAAACAAGAAGAATCAGCCTGTGCAGACCAGAGAAGCTATCAAAGAGCATCGGATAGTGGTATGTCAACTCGGAAGGTCGCGTCTTTATTTGGTGTGAGCAATGCAATGGTTTCGAGAGTCACCAAGCGCTTCAAATCAACCGGAAACTTCGCAAACATGCCTCGTAGTGGCCGTCCGCAAGTCAAGTGAGAAAAGTGATAGAGCCTTAGTTCGAATCGTCAAAAGGATCCTTTGAAGACAGCCACTGATGTTACCAAGCATGCAAATGAACGTCTGGGTCTCGGAATAAGCACGCGCACAGCCAGAAGAATTCTCAAGTAAGCTCCAAATTTTGTCGGAAAAAGTGTGAACAAGCTTTATTTCAGAAGAGCCGATCTCCCTGCTGCTCGTCCATCCAGAAGCCGTGGATCTCGAAAAGAATGTGAAGGAACGTCTCAAGTTCGCACACGCTCACAAGGACTGGTCAGTGGCCGACTGGGGAAGGGTGCTCTGGAGCGACGAATCAAAGTTCAATCTCTTCTCATCCGACGGCATTCGCTATGTCAGACGTCCGCGTGGCAAAGAAATGATCAAAGTACCAGGTTCCCACTGTCAAACATGGAGGAGGGTCAGTTATGGTTTGGGGTATTTTCTTCGGTTTTTTAAATTTTCCTCTTGCATTTTTTGTTGATGTTTTCAGGCTGTTTTTCGAGGGATGGTGTCGGTCCGCTGGTTCGAGTCGAAGGCAAAATGAACGCTGAGATGTACAAGGGCATTCTGGACGACAACATGATTGAGCACGCCATTACTTGCCTCTCAAACGATTGGATCTTCATGCAGGATAATGACCCGAAGCACGCCTCCAAGCTCCTGAAGAAGTGGTTCATCGACAATAACGTGGAGGTTCTCAAGTGGCCGTCGCAGAGTCGGACTTAAATCCTATCGAGCACCTGTGGGAGCATCTGGATCGGCAAATTCGCACACGCACCTACTCGAAGACAAGCGACTTGTTCAAGGCTCTTTGTGCAGAATGGAAGAAAATCAGTTTGATGTTTTAATGAAATTGGTTGACTCCATGCCTGCTCGTTGTGCTGCTGTTGTTGCGTCAAAGGGTTTGCGACGAAATATTAGTGTTGAATAAAGCGATTTCAATTATTTGTTGCTTCACATTTTCTCTTTTACAGGATAATCAAAGGTGTTACATTACTTTTGTCCGGCCCAAAAATGGACTAGTCGTGAAAAAGTGGCTGTAGAATGAAATTGTGCCCTCAAGAATGAATTTTTTTGCAGAATCATGTTCCTTGCTTAAAAATACACTTAAAATGTTTTGCCGGACAAAATTTTGCCAGGAGATACTAGAACTTTACCAAAACTTAGATTTTTGTACAGGTGTTACATTATTTTTGTCCGCTACTGTATGTAATGAATCACAAAAAAATTGTCAACAAAAAAGGTGCGAATCCAAATGAAATCTTTTTTTATTTTAAGGGGGTGCTTGTATTAGAGAGGGGGCTTATATTTTCACTCAGCTTCTAGAGGGGCTTCAATTGGAGAGGGGGCTTCTATTAGAAGAAATACGGTAATTTTTATTTTCATTCTAAGAAAATTAGGTGTCAAATGAAAGCCCTGTAATTCAGCTTCAATATGATACCAAACTTGCAAAAAAATCTCAAAGATATTTTGCAAAAAAAGCAAAAAGCACTTCGGCAAGACTGAGGATGCATTGTGAAACAGGCCCTAGAGGTTTCAAGCTATAGAAGTCTATGGAAGTCAAGTCTATAGAAGCCCTTGACAAATTTTTTCGCAAAATCACAGTGTCTTTTTGGAGCACCCTGTACACGAAACTATCCCCTAGACCATAGTTGCAACTCCGCCGAAAATTTCAGAGCTCCGCCGCCAGCACCGGCGCTCTGAAATTTTCGCCGCCGGCGCTGGTGCTTGGCGGTGCCGCCGATGGCGGAGCAGCTATGCCCTAGACTCTCTTTTAAGTTTTTTTTGCTCTGTTCTAATCGCAATATTTTGTGTAGCACTTCTTCTATCTGCTAGCTTTGATTGAAAGAGCTGAGGGAAAACATCTGGGAACAGCATTTCTTTCCAACCTGCGTCAAGCTGTAGACTTGCACTTCAGCATCATTCAGGCACATAATTTATTGCATTTTTTCCACTAAATTTATTAATTTTGTAGAGAATTCCATATGGACTTGATTATATAGAAGCCATGGATGTAACTTTTCTAGTTGAAATCACCCAAAAATTGTTTGAAGTGGCCCCATCCATATCTTCAAATGTGGCTGATCCAGTGCTGAAAGAGATTGAACGAATTCTTGTCTTTGTTTATGAAAATTGTCCAGGTAGCTTTAACACACCGAAGACGATGCGGCAGGTCGGTATATTTCGGTGCAGAATTCGACGGAGACGCCTATCACTTTTTTCGAAAAAAAAAACACTCTGAAGGGTCAATATACAGTGTTGAAAATAGAGCATATTTGAGACCATCATAACAACATCATGACGGTTTTAGTTTGTTATGCATTTATTATCACTGATGACTTATCTACATGTTATATGTAGAGCTTAGGGTAGGGCTCAGCCTTAGGGTAGGCCAGCGTGCTTTATGGAGGGCTCAAACGTGTTTTTCATACTGTAAAAAAGTCAGTAAAACATGTTTGAGTGCGTCCTAGTGTAGAGTTGGCTATCCACCGCTTGAGCTGGAATCATAAAAATGTAAAATAACAAGAATGAAAATCAAAACTGTATTCAATCGGTGCACCCAACCATCAGTGTATCCAATCAGTTCTTGTATCCACTCGTCAGGCGCTCTCAAAACTAGGGTTGTTGCATTTTTTTAGGAAAATTTTGAAACGGAAAATTTTCCAGAAGAAATTCAAAATTTTCCAAAAACACGGAAAATTTCAAATATCAATTTTTCGGCGTTACTTCGATATACGCGATAGCACCTACCGATCCAAACCCCACCCCCCTCCCAAATCAAGATTTTTTGGACTGTATAAAAACCATTTTTTGTCATAATTTTGCCATAAAAGGCCAAAAAATTTTTTAAGGGGTTATGGGCTATATTGGGAGGGGAAGGGACAAAATCAGGACCATTAATTCAAGATAGTTGGGACCCATAGAGTATGAGATCTCTAAGGGGTGAGGCGTCTTCTTAAACCCAGGGAACTCATACGCAAAGTTGACCCCAAAAAAATTTTATGCTCAAAAATGATTTAAATAATTTTATTTACTCTTCAAATACATCATAATTCCAATCCGAATCAAAAAATTTACGAACACCAATTTCACCATCATTACATACAAAAATTTCTGAGATATGTTTAAACAAATAATATAGAGTATCCGGCCCTTCGAATTTCTTTCGCCATAGGTACTCGGAAAGGAAGTTCATAAAAAGATGCAGACATGTTAAGAATATCCATAGACAGCAGATTGAAAGAATAGCAAGAATGAAAAATGTTTGATGGATATTAGCAAATAATATTTTTGGCGGTTTTTAAAAAAATTTTTGGGTCAACTTTGCGTATGAGTTCCAAACCCAGCAACTTTGGGTGTACAAAAAAGTATAAATAGTTGACTGGACCCGAGCCTGGGTCCCTAAGAGTCTCTTCGAGCGCCTGGCTTAAAAGTTTGGGACTTCACTCACTTATATCAAAGTAGCGCCGGTGTTCATTGAGTGAAGCATGTTTTTTTTTTAATTATAGCAAATCAATAATTATCATGCATAAACACTTTAAAAAACATTAAGAATGAAAAATACCATTCAGAATGGGGTTGTTTATGAACTATGGATGCCAAAAACGGCAAAAGTTCCTTGGCGTTTCGGTTTTTCAAGAACGGCAAAAAACAGCAAAATTATACTAGAAAAAATTTTGCCGTTTTTTATCGATTTTGCCGTTTTTCAAGTTCGGCATCAATCGCCTATAATTTGCTGGTTTTTTTTTATTTATAGCCCATATTAAAACGGCAAAAACTGCAAAATCGATAAAAAACGGCAAAAGTTTTTGTACTATAATTTTGCCGTTTTTGGCATCCATATTATGAACAGACATGTATAGTTGGATTCGCGCCTTTTCAAAATTTGAATTTTGGTTGTTTTTTCATCATTATTCAAGTTAAGACAAAGCCGTGTGCACAGGGTTGACTAGATAACGTAGAAACAGCTTAAGAGTATGGGTTCTACCGGAGAATCCGGTCCCCTTTTGCCTTGGTCCGCCCTGTTGTTTTTCGCCTTGGTCCCCCCTTTTTGCCTCGGTCCCCCTGCTGTTTTTTTTTGCGATAGGGTAGGTTTTAGACAATCCAAAACAATAACAGGGAAGCAGGGCAAAAAGAAAAGGGGGGACCAAGGAAAAAAAAACAACAGGGGGGACCAAGGCAAAAATGGGACAGGATTTTCCGGTAGCACCAGTATGTTTTAAAGAGCAAAAAAACACTTTTCTGATTTGGAAAGTCGGAACATTTTGTTTGAGTTCGACTCTGTCCAGCTGCCCTGTGACTTATTCCTGTATTTTCCAATTTTAAAAACTCTAGGGGCAACATTTGTCCAAAAAAAAGTTGAACTGAGCACAAAATAAATTCTCCAACTTTCTACTTACTATAATATTCAGGATTGTCCAAACCGCTGTACTTATTGAGCAAAGCAAAATATCTGAGCAATGACGACACTGCCGAGGCACTTCTTCGCTCGTGTATCGAAAAAAATACTGGTGCTGCAGAGGCGTATCTGCTGCTTGCACAGGTCCCGCCTCCAAATATTCATTATCAAGTGGTCCACGTGCAGTTGTATTTCAGATCTATGTGCAGAAGCACAACCTGGACGAGGCTGCCAAGCTGCTGGATGTGGGACTTGGCTTCAACTTCAAGGTGCGGGAACACCCTTTCTACTACCTAACCAAGGCTAGGCTGGACAAGCGGGCAGCTAGGGTGGAGTCCTCGATCAATCTTCTGAGGACAGCCCTTGATTTGCCTATTTTTTCTGGTAGTTGCAAAAAAGAGATTTTGTAACTGGAATCATTATTTCTTAATTGCAGGCCGGACCATTGTCAAGGATGGGTCGAAATTTGATGTGACTGAGTCGGATAGAATCGCCATTTACCTGGAACTTATTGACTCTCTCCAACTGATCAACCATATTGTAAGTGGGGCTAATCAACCTAGAAATGGGGTTCTGAAAATTTTGCTCACAAATACTCAAAATTTGGAATTTTTGGGGGTTTGGGAAAGAGAGAAATTTTCCTATTTCGCCACTATCTGGCTACGGCCTGATTTTGAATTTGCCAAAGCATTTTAAATGAATTTTTTGTGCAGGAAGAGGCAGATGCGACAATGGCCATGGCAGTGGAGACGTATTCCGGCAAAACGGAAGAGCAGCAATTACTCCTCATGAATGCACAGTTGCAGTTGCGAAGGTGAAAAAATTGTACTTTTTTACGTACACGGTGGTTTGGAAAACTATGAGGTGTTTTTTTTAACCTTGCGACAAAATCTGAAATATGTAGGGTTGTTACACAGTTAACTCAAGTTTTCAAAAAAATTTGACTAGGTAGGTCACGCCACGTTTGAAAGCCTAGAATGTTGGCTATCCAATGGTATAAAAAGGCTCTATATGCTTTCGCGCCCACCCCGAAAAAAATATGCCTTGGTCCACCCTGTTGTTTTTTTTGCTTTTTCGCAAAATTTTGCCTTGGTCCCCCTGTTGTTTTTTATTGGAATTTTTGATGTTATTATAGATTTTCGCAATTCCTCGTGTTAAATGTATTTCTCAGCTAATGAAATGAAAATGAAAGGTGTCTGTCGGACTATAATGAAGAAGGTCAATTAATTCTACATTATTGATGTTATCAACACTATGGTGTTTGTTTGAGTCGGTGATTTGAAATTAGTATGGACAATAAAATATTTGCGTGGCTTGACTTGAAAATTTTCAAATTAAAAAAAAACAACAGGGGGGACCAAGGCATATTTTGCGAAAACAGCAAAAAAAACAACAGGGGGGACCAAGACAAAATTTTTTTCGGGGTGGGCGCGAATGCGTATAGAGCCTATAAAAATTTCTTGGTTTAGTTCACAAACTTGTATATATTTTATTACAAACGCTTTCGAATTCTTTCGAACTTTTAATTCGAAATAGTTCGAAAGCGTCTGTAATAAAATATATACATTTTTGTAAACTAGACCAAGAAATAAGGGCAAATATTTTTGAAAACTTGAGTTACCGTATTTCGTCTAATTAGCAACCCCCCAATTTTTAAAAAAAATCGTGTGGTATTTAATTCCGCCTTCTAATTTCTGAAAAATTCCCGCTAATTGGAAATGGCCGCTAATCTCTGATAATTGACTGAAAATTTTGGAAAAATGCCCGCTGATTTTTCAAAAAATCAACGGGCATTTTTCCAAAAATTAGCGGGTAATTTTCAGAAATTAGCGGGCAGAATTAAATATTACCCAAAAGTTTCTGTGTGTTTTTGAAGCACTCTGTTAAAAAAATGCAGGTTGGAAAATTAATTACAGTGGCGGAAAAAAGTTATGGTACGGATAAAATTTTAGATGTTTTCTGTATCTGTATATAAATCGCGAGACAAAAAACGAAAGGAAATAAACAGTCATGTGCAGAATTTCATGCTCTACAACGCTAAAATAAAAATGGTTGACAATTGCAGATAAGTCTCATGAAAAATAGAGTTATTTAAAACAATTGAAAAATTAGGTCCGGAGAAAAGTTATGGTATGATTAGATTTTGTAGTTTTTTACCCTTTTCTTCAGAGGTAAAATCATTAAGTGTATATTATTTTGAAGCCCTGAATCTTAGCTATAAATTGGTAGGTCAAACCTTTGTTTCGATTATTCTGGGAATGTTTATGACCATCAACATGAAAGTGTCTATTTCTAGTCAAAATCAAGGTAAATCTAAGAAAAATGGTTGTTTGGGCGCAACAACAGTGGCTTTTCACAAATTTTTCACATCGAAAGTTGCCATCCGATGTACCATTCGAAAGCTCTTGAATTTCGCTACAAAATAACATGTCGATCGTTTTTTTTAAGTATCACAAGGCTGAGAAACGGACGGTTGAAATTGTAAGAAGTGATAATTCTCTCTTTTCACCTTATTTTGAGACATTTTTGTTTTTTCTAATCTCAACCGTCCGTTTCTCCGGACCTAATTTTTCAATTGTTTTAAATAACTCTATTTTTCATAAGACTTATCTGCAATTGTCAACCATTTTTATTTTAGCGTTGTAGAGCATGAAATTCTGCACATGACTGTTTATTTCCTTTCGTTTTTTGTCTCGCGATTTATATACAGATACAGAAAACATCTAAAATTTTATCCGTACCATAACTTTTTTCCGCCACTGTAACTAATTACAGTGGCGGAAAAAAGACTTTATTAATACTTTTACAGAGGCAATGTGGATGGAGCCCTTTCCACCTTGCAATCTGTTCAACCAGGTATTTTGAGCTAAAAATATTGTGTTGTGTGTATCAAGCAGCTCACTCACTTCCTCACTTTCAGACCAACCAAATTACCAATCTGCTCGCATCAAAATGGCTCAAATATATTTAGAAGAAAAACATGACAAACACAAGTTTGCATCCTGCTACAGGGTAAATTAGAGAACTGGGAAAGTTTGAAAAACCTAATTCTCGCAATTACACAAAAACAGGGAATGTAACTGTACTTTTTAAAAAGATTTGTACTTTTTCGGGACCCCAAATCTTTTTTTACTTTTGAAATTTTTAGTCAAAATCTTTTCTTTTTGGCTTTGAAATAGCAATACAGTCTAGTCTGGTTTATCCGACACCCCCTCAAGTCCTAGGGTCCGACACTTTTTTCAAGACAATTATTAAAATGTTTTTCCAGTTGTCTTTGGTTGTTTTAGTCCGAAATATCGCAAGGATTCTGATTTTGCCAATCGTTTTTCCCAAATCCTTTTACGTTGCCATAAAGACCCACGGATCTCGTTTATCTGACACCTGATTTTTAAAAAGAGGTGTCGGATAAACGAGAGCCGTGTGTCTATGGCAACAGTAAAATGAAAATCAGAATCCTGCGTTCAGACTAACTGGCGAATCACATTTAGCAAAGACTTCGAAAATTGAGCTGAAAAAGTGTCGGACCCGAGGAGAACTTTTGGGGGTACCGGATAAACGAGGCCATAAACGACCATCTTGTTTTGCTGCTAGCAACAACAACAATGCTTCTGCATCAGATTTTTTTTTGCCAAACTTACATAGAAAAATTTGATTCAAGCATTTTGAAGAATAAAATATGAGTAATATGCCGAAAAGAAGAAAGTGTGCTGAACAACAATGTGAAAAATAAAAAATTAAGTTTTAAAAAAAAAATGCACAGAGTGGGAAACCAACCTGAGCATATTTAGTAAATAAAGTTTGAAAAAGTTTATGGTGTAAAATTTAAAGAACTGAAAGCGGAAATTTTCGTGGCTGTACAGTCAAACCTCGTTTATCCGGCACCTGATTTTCAAAAGGTGCCGGATAACCAGGTTCGTATCTTTATGACGAAATTTAAAAATTTTGGAAAAACGAATGGCAAAAACAGAATCCTTGCGATATTTCGGACTAGACTGGCGAATCACATTTGGCAAAAGACTACGAAAATTGAGCTGAAAAAAGTGTCGGAACCTAGGACTTGAGGGGGTGTCGGATAAACCAGACTAGACTGTAATCACTGTATAAAATGGCGTTTTTGACGAAAAATGATCAAATTGTTGTTTTTTTTTGACCAAATGAACTTTTTTTTTAAATTTTGAGTTACGTACCCTGCACAAAAACCATTAACCGAAACTTTTGTTGGCTCGGAATTCCGTTTTAGCTACAGTCAAACCCCGATATAGTGCGACTCCGATATAGTGCGAACCCCGATATAGTGCGACCTTGAGCTCGACCCATTTGGTCAAAAGTCTTTAAAAGTCTCGATAGTGCGAGTCCCGATATAGTGCGAGTCTCGTTATAGTGCGAATTTTGTTTGGTCCCCAGGGGTCACACTATATCGGGGTTTGACTGTACTAAAATTACCGAGAAAGAACTAACCATTTTGATAAACCAAATTAAGAAAAATTACGGTTTCAACTAACATCCAATGGCAAATTAAAAAAAGTCGTTCTCCAAACTTGCAAGATAAAATAAGCCAGCCAACTTCACTTGGTAAATTATGTCAAAACACAATTTTCTCTTGCTTCCATCCCCGAACTCCCCATAATTTGTACCGCAATCATCTGGACTTCTAGCTGGTCATAGAATCCAAACCGGGGTACACCCGAAAAATTTTCAAAATCAGAACCAGTTATTATGTTATCGATATTATAAATTTAATAGTTCGGTGGCAGACAAGTTGCTGTGTCAAAACAGAATTTCGAGATCGTGTCAAGAAAAAAGTTATGACCGTTTGAAATTAGGTGAATTTCTCGGCCCGCCCTATATTGTGATTTCCCATGCATTTTAGAGAAATTCTGGACAAGGACCCATCACCAATTGCTTACGAACTGTTGGGCGATGCCTACATCAGTATACAGGAGCCAACTCTAGCCATTGATGCTTATGAGACAGCTATGAGGAGAGCTCCCAAAAACTATCAATTAGCCGAGAAAATTGGGAATGCGTATGTAAAATGCCATCTGTACAGCAAAGTAACTTTTGCCACTTTGAAAACCCAAATTTTTTATTTTTGTTAGGCCATTACATTCTACGAAGCAGCGATGAAAAGTGGAAGACAGAATTTGTTGAGAATTCGATTTGCGGAACAACTATTTCAGATGGGCAACTATGAGAAATGCAAAAAAGTGTTGAGAGAAGTTTTGGACGAAGAACCTACGGGTAATTTACTTGCAACTTTTAATACATTCGAGTCCCCAACTAGCGCACCTCCTCGGGACTGACGCCAGGACTGAAGGGACTGAAGTGCGCTATTGCAAGGGTAGCCATGCAATCAACTTGTTTTCCGGTAAACAAAAGTAGCAAATCCACTACTGCGCAATTTCGGATGAACCATTCGATTCACATTTGCCTTTTTAGAGCTGCGTAGACCATGAGTAAACAAAAAAACAACTTTTAAAGGACCATGCTCGCGGTGGTCTGGCGGGTGTCCGCCAATTCAAAATATTTTCCTAGTCGTTGGATTTCTGTACGCATTTTTTAACTTGGTTTCTGACAAAACAAGGGCTAGAATTTAATTTTAGGTGTAGTTTTGTTCTAATAACTCACCCCGCTCTAACAACTCACCCGGGTGAGTTATTAGAGGATATCTAAAGATCACGATAGACCATCGGGGTGATAAATTTTCATAATTTTTTTTTTAAAGTGATTACATAATTAATGATGTGCATTATGCATCAGGTAACCGAGCGTAGAATCATCACCAGTTAATACATATAGGCATCCTAAAACAGACTGTTTTAAGACACTTCCAAAATGCGAGACCATGTGGCTTACCGAATGCTTCTTTCTAAACTGCACTTAGAGGAGAATGATTGGGGAGAGGCTGTAAGTATTTACAAATATATTTAAATATCATATTACATTTGAAGGCACCGGCACAGGAATGCCGAATTAATAAGGATGCCGAGTTATTGGGGTCGGGCTGCCGAGTTATTGGGGTCGGGCTGCCGAGTTATTGGGGTCTAATTTTTTATTTGATTTTTTCTGTGCTACTGTTCCTGTGCTGCCGACTTGCAGAAGTACGAATTAACAGACGACTTTTACAGACCAAGGACTTGCTGTCCGCTAGAGAATTGCAGCTCAAAATAGTGGCTAAAGCCTCCAGAGAGTCACTGAATGTGCAGGATGAAAAGAAAATAGCTTCAAAGTTTGTTATTTTAGCATCAGGGTAACCAAAGTAATCATGGGTATTTAGCATTTGCTGCCAGTTGGCTGGAATGCACGCGAATCGAAGGGACTGGAACAGGGCTATTGAGCTGTACAAAGAGGCAATATCACTCAAAGAAAAAGACATCAAGGTTGACTGACATGTATCACACTTTATAATTCCATATTTATTTCTTCTATAGGTTCTAATCCAACTGGCTGGTATTTACATGGCCATTGGAAAGCTTCAGGTTGGTATATTAAAATTTGCTTTCTAAATTTGAAGTCATCTTATTTCAGCAATGCAATCAACAATGTCAAGCGGTCCTCTCACTAGATCCTAACAATAGTGAGGCGACTTTGGTCAGTTTCTTCACTCTTTTCCGTTTTATACCACTCCTCAGAGGTTTGAGCATACTCTAATGTAATAAATCATAGGTTATCCGAAGATCCTTTAACACTGTTAAAGGGGCATACCAGCGCGTTACACTGCAAATTATGGCGGGGACCAGCAATTATTCAAAAATCGTCTTTGTTTTCACTCGTTTCATGTCACACCTGATATTTATGACCTTATCCTACTTTTAAAAAGTAGGCAGCAAACTTTCGTCGGATTAGGTAGAACGTTTATAGAAAACAGTCATGAGGGAAATAAATTGCTGGTCCCCGCGCTTTAATGGCAGTGTAACGCGCTGGTATGCCCCTTTAAAAACAGATCCTAATTTCTTTGTGATTAGGGTAAAAGCATAGTGGCCGCACAGTCCGCCGGGTTCAACCCGTCCACCGTGCTGTCCAAGGGCCGGGCCGACTTTGACTAGAGTTCATATTTAGAAAATGAGGCGCCTACAGACTCCCAGTCAATTTTTTTTGTAGGACTGATGGTGGACGGTCGGCTCTATCAACCAAGGGCTCAGAACCATATGGACCGAGATGGCTCAAACTATACAGGGGAGTAAATCAAAAATGGCCTTTTTCGCGTTAAATGTCGAATAAACTGTTTTGCGACTCCGAGCAGAGCTGGAATCACGTCCCAACTTTACATCTGACAACCCCGTCTGGCTCTGAAATTAAGGTCAGATGGTTAAGAGTATTCGCGGTGTCCGTTAAAAATACAAAAAGAATTGTGGACAGTTTAAATTTCTGAAAATTACTCCAAACAACCTAACAGCTTAAAGCATTATTTTTGAACCTTCTATACTAATATTTTTTTAGCTGATGGCCGACCTGATGTACCAGCGAAATGAGGGGGAGGAATCGATGAAACATTTCTCACAAGCACTGGATCGAAATCCAAGTAAATCTGTGATGCGAATTTTTGTTATTTTTTAAAGATTTGACTTGTAGATCACTACCATGCCCTAGCCAGATACATTGAACTTGGCTGGCGACGTGGAAACTATGATCTGGTTGAAAAAGCTTTGAAAAATGCTATTGAGAGCAATCCTAGAGCTACAGTTGATGCTGGCTATAACTATTGCAAGGGACTGGTGGAATGGTAGGATTTTTTAAAAATTTAAAGGGTGACTCAAGAATTTTGCTACTTTTCTTTTGATTGTAGCTTTTTTCATGGGCCATTTTTTTCAAATCTATTATACGCATAGTTTCCACATGCAGATCATCCCGTCAAACACATGATTTGCCCTTGGTTCGCCTGTGTTCTGGGCCAGAACTATCTGGACATCTAGGTGGTCATCGACTCAGATCATAGAGGGACCAAGAGAAATTATGTTTTTACGCTTTAAAGTCCATCCTGGATGTAGCGCCACCCCTTGCGAACGGCCGCCAACGCGTTATATCAAGGGCCAAGTCCTTGCCATTTTTATATACCGTATTTTCTCTGATATAAGCCACTTCCTACCGATTTCGCTTTTTAGATCTTGGTTGAGCACCTGAAAATTTCGAGATCGATTCAAAAGCTTTCCAATTTTCGGGGATTTAAAGAATAGAAGGCCCAGGGTTTCTATTAGAGGAAATAAGGTAGATCCGGCCAAATAGAGATCGTGACGTTATACCAAGGTGCCATTGTGTAGGGTAGACTATATACCAAAACAAATCCTCATCATGAGCTTAATCGACATGTAAAAAAGATTTTTCGATGAAACGGGATACGAAAAAGTCATGACCAAAGATAACTTCAGAAATTTTTAAATCATCTTACACTTCTTAAACCAAATTTAAATTAAGGTACACAGGTGAGCCAAATGATGCATTACAAGCCTTTAATAGAGCTCGAAGAGACCTGGAATGGGGTGAAAGAGCACTTTACAACATGATTGAAATATGCTTGAATCCAGACAACGAAATTATGGGTGGAGAGGCCATGGACCACGGAGAGGACAACCAGTAATAATTCGCAATCAATTTTTGCATTCAAAATTTTGTATAAATTTTGGAACAGACCCTAGCGAGCGGGATTTCGGCACAAAAACAGCTCAAAGATTCTTCAAGGTATTCATTCTTGATTTCTACCATAAACTGGGTAAAAGGCAATTTTCAACTCATTTAGACAAGCTAATTTTGTCCCTACTCTTTAAGCTCCCTACTCTCCCTACTCCCTACTCCCTACTCTTTAAGGGTTAATTAATAGAGAAAATACGGTATAAAATTATCTTTGATCCGCTCATTTCGAATCGAATTGCAACCCAAGCTCAACAGGGTTCTCAATTCGACCGACCGAAAATGGGCTTAAGCTATGCAATCTCGATTTTTGAGATGGACTTACAAAAGTTACTGGCTTCGTGGATTGTTTTCGGAAAATTTGGGTGATTAGGCCTCTAAAACTGTTTTGCAATATGCAGATAAAAATTTTAATAAATTCATACACACATACCGTATTTTCTTTATTAGTTTTGGGGTAATTATTTTTCAACCTCTGAAAAACCAAATAAAATTTGGGTCGTTTTTGAGATTTTCAGGTGCTCAACCAAAATCTAAAAAGGAATCAACTACGATTGCGGTGATTAAGAAAACGCAAGAAACAGATCTGCAAAATAATTTTTTTGAGCCGAGATACAGGGTGCCTATGGGGGGTAACTCTTAAGCCCTGTTCACAATGGACGCGTCTGGCTTTGGCGTTTGGCTTTGGGGTCACCGATTGTTCACAATGAAACGCTAAACGCTAAAGCCAAACCCCAAAGCCAAATGCCAAAGCCAGACGCCTAAGCCAAACAGTGTTCACAATGAAAATGTTCAACAAAAATTTAACTCAACAAATTTATTCGTGGTATTCGTAACAACAAAATTCCATAACAACATATTAGATCATTCTGTTTTGCCACTCAACTGCACCTTCTTGATTGAAATAATGCACAAGTTTTTTACGATTTTCTTCTGCTTCGACACGACTTCTGTTTGCTCCACGCTGACGCATCTGAACCTGAACGCCAAACCATTTTTCAAATTGTTTTGAACGTCTGGCTTCAGCGTTTGGCTTTAGCGTTTAGCGTTAAAATTGTTCATTGTGAACACTCTTTGGCGTTTGGTGTTTGGCTTTGGCGTTTGGGGTGTGAACACCAAAACTCCAAAGCCAAACGCTAAAGCCAAAGCCAGACGCATCCATTGTGAACAGGGCTTTAGAGAGGGGTTAATTAATAGAGAAAATACGGTATAAAATTATCTTTGATCCGCTCATTTCGAATCGAATTGCCGAAAGTTTTGGGTCGGCAGGCCAAAATTTGACTTATCGACAACACTAAGAAATCAATCCAACCTACAGCCAATGTTTGTTGAGCAAGATAAAAAATTAAGTCTTATTTCAGGAACTTAGAGTGAAGTCGGGAATGGATAGACGCTACAAACTCATAGAAAACTTTATTTTGCTAGCCAGTCCCAATAAAATGAACGTGCAAAAGGCGCTCAATAACTTTTCGGATATGTGCAAACCAGAGGGCAACCTGCCGGTAACACACTTTTGATCCTTCCTACTATATTTCAACTCAATCAATTTATAGGACAATGACAACAACCTAAATGTGGGTGCAATTCTGGGCTCAGCCAGAGCATGTCTCTTGCTAAAACAAACACAAAAGGCAAAAGTACAACTAAAAAGAATTGTTTCTTATCCTTGGAGTCTGGAGGAAGCTGATTATCTACAACAATGTATGTATCAGCAACACTACGGTCCTAACCAAAATATTTTTTTTGTAACCATTTTCGCCAATGGCCCTATTTCTTCCTCAGCCAAAAAAATCTTGCTGTTGCTGTAATTATCTAGCTGAACAACAAGCCTAAAAATGAGCTATTCACAATAGTGGATCTGTACTCTGAAGCTGCACTCGGATCCGCGCCGAGGATATGCGGCTCCAGAAGTGAATCTGTTTGATTTAATTCACATTAAAAAAATACCTACCGTATTATCTCTAATAAGCGCACCCCCCCCCCTCTACTTTGAGGGTGTGTATCTCGGACAGAGCAAATATTTTATATTTAATTTTTTTAAATATTTTTTTTTGATAAATTTCAGGCTGGCTACTGTTGGCAGACTTGTATATTAATCAGGGAAAAAGTGACCAGGCGATAGCTGTGCTGAGAACTGTGCTCCAACACAACGCAGTAATATTGAAATACCTAGAACCTAGAAGAAAAACTTATTTGCAAAATTTCAGAGCTCAAGCAAAGCGTTTGAGTACATGGGTTAAGGGTTTTGAAATTGCATGTGCTATCAAGAGATTAATAACATTTTTCAGGTTTTCTCTGCGAAAGAGAACAAAAATATGCAGATGCTGCTCCAATTACGTAGGTTCAGTGTAGGAAGAGCCAGAAGCATGGCTGAGCAAAATTTAAAAAAAAAAGACATAACCTCTGGTCTCCACTTTCTTCAGAAAGTCAAAATTCACATTGAAACAAACCTACAATAAAGAGTGATATTGCACCGACAAACACAGACAAATTTTCATCGAATAAACGATAAATTAAGTATAGAATAGGCGAGTCTAACCTAAACAAACAAAATTTAGCTCGAGAGCAGGCATGGACACGGGCCGAATTTCGGCGGCCCGGCCCGCACTATTTAGTCCTCAGCCCGGCCGAGGCTGATCCCGGAAGCCCTACTTCAGATACACAAATCAAATACACTAAAAAAATTTCTATATTTCCTAACAAAAAACAAAGAATCTTTATTGATAGCCAGGGTTGGTAAGGGGTGGCTTTTTAGGCCACCTCTCAAGCCACCTCATTTTTCAAAATATGAAAAATTGAAAAAAGCCACCCGGTGGCCTGAAAAGCCACCACTTGCCAACCCTGCTGATAGCCCAAATTCAAACAAATAAAATCAATCAAATACAATTTGCTTCTTGGAATTTTGAAAATCGGTATTTTTAGTAAGCCTATGATGAAGCTTCGGTCGGGTAGTTTTGGCGGGAGATTCAATCAGAATTTTTACCGGGCTTCAGGGCCGGGCCCGGCCCTAAGCAGGTACGGCCAGGCCCTAAGCATGTACAGCCTGGCCCAAAGCCCGGCGGGCCGGCCGGGACAAGCCCGCGGCCGGGCCGCCCGTGTCCATCCCTGCTCGGGAGTACAAAAAACCGATTTCAAACAATATAAATTATTTCCCGTGCAGTTGTCAAAACTATGAGTTTTATTTGGGATTAGATTTTCTAAAAACGAATCGTGTTACGACCAGCTTTTCATGATTTAAATCTTTTTCGGCTCAGTTTTGGATGGGGTTGGCCAATGAGAAAATTCCCGAGAAATTGCTCGAGAAATTTCTCGGTTTTTTCTCGAGTAAAATCTAGATTTCGCTCACTCAATTAAAAAACGAGCAATTTTTTTTCGGATTTCTGAATTTTTTAGCGGAAAATATTGTTTTCTTATCTAAAAATATTTTATATAAAGAACAGGAAGTGATGGTGATTCAGGGCTTATTTACTTTACTAATTCTGAGTCATTTGTGCTCAGTCGATAGCTGTAGATTTTTTCGTATAATATACGTACAGTTATCGACGTAAAGTTAACGATCAGGCAAAAAAGGACTGAAGATTTTGCTCGGTTTTGGAGAATTTTCTCGAGAAAATTTTCGAGAAATTTCTAGAAAAGATTTTGCTCGAGCAAAATCCCAACCCTAGTTTTGGATCATCTCAGTCGTAAATGTGTCAGCTGTCCCAAATTGAGTTGTCCTATACATGAATTTCTTCTGAGATCAGTTGTCACAAAGCTGAGTTGTCCGTGTTCTCAGTTTCTGGGGTCTGAGTCCATAGCCAACCAAAAATTCTGTAACAGAACCTAATTTTGAATAAAATGATGGAGCAAAATGTCGGGGTAGAAAAATGTAGAGGTAGAAAAATTTCGCGGTAGAAAAATGTCATGATCTCTTTTAATTTATGAGAAATTTAGGAAGCGGCCTGGAATGTGTGCAAAAAACGCAATCCAGCAATTGGTAAATATCACAACACAGTAGGCTCAATATAACTAGCACATAAATTAGGATACAAGCTGGCCTACAACTACTTCAAATGTCGTCGTCTCTTTGAGTGCATTGAAGTGTGAGCTTTTTGTTACCTTAAGCAAAATGACGATTATTTCATAAGCTGCTTTCAGATGTCACACAGTACTCAAAAACTACCCCACCTACCCAAAAATAAAGAAAGAGATTCTGGACAAGGCGAGAGCTAATCTGAGAATGTAATGTCTGTAATGTAATCTGTAATCTCGTAATGTAATCTCAAAGAAAAAGTTTTGAATTAATAAATGAATAATGGTTGACCATTAATCTAGTTGTCCGGCTGGCCGAAATCTTGGAAAGTTGATCACCAACTTACAATTTTGCTGAAATTTCCCCAAAATTTCGGCCAATGCAACAACGTTAATACACAATAGCATATTCACAAAATCTTTATTCAAATATTTCAATGCGCTACACTCACAACCTGTTTACTCAAGCACATTCCTAAAAAGGGCTGTAAGTTTTGCAAATTTACAGTTAAACATCGGTTATCCGGCACCCATTGGTACCGGCTTTCACGGAGCCTGATAACTGAATTGCCGGATAATCGGAGCGTCGGATAAGAGAGGTTTAACTGTATTTCAAAACGGTTCAAAAACTTCGAGAAATCGCTCACCTAGCAACAAGACCCTGCATGAAAGCACCATTTTGAGAGTCATCAGAAGTAGGCAGCAGACCATCATCAATCGGGAAGCCATTGGTCCAAATTCCGAAAGAGACCTGGACGTGGAAAATAACAAAACAACAGCACAATTCAGAACGCTGGATAATACATACCGGTCCAGTCTGACTAGCAGAAGCGGATTATTCGTCAGGAAGTTCCTGGGCACCATCATTGAACGAGGGATCGACGAAAGCAGCATTGTCGAGACCAGAAGGAACGAGCACTTCTTGACCACTAAAAACAACGGAAACTTTTCTGGTAGAAAACTTAGTAACTTCAAGACTGGCCGATTCTCTGTGTTAAATGGGAAAAACACTTACTGCAATATTACCCACTCTGGATCGTCCCACAATATTGGAAGGTCGCAAAAATGTCTTGTATAGAAAAAGGCCATCCTAAAAAGCAAAGGTATGATTTGAAAGAAAAAAAAGAAAATTATTTATTGAAAACAAGAACGGGAAATGCTGAATGAGTCAAACAAAACGCAGGTAGCACAATGATTTGCATTTACATATTGCATTTCCTCCAGTGTTTTCAAAAGTCACACTATCACACTTGGGTCACACTAATTTCACCCATCTTTTTTATCTGAAATTTTTTTAATTTTTTATCTCATATGTTTTTTACATCATCTTGCAGCTGAGATTTTTCTCTATCAATTCGGTGGTCAGACGCTCCAGTTAAAAGTAATTTCTGACAAAATCACACCAAGTGTGACTTTAAGGTCACACCAACTGTGACCTTCATGACTCATATGACCCATAGGTTAGACACAAAAAAATGTTTCTGAACTTAATATATAATTGTATCTCGTCTCCGACCTTAGCCGATTTCCTCTTGGTTTGATAACTGAAGTTATATCAGGACTATTAAAGTTAGTCCTGGAGCAATGAGGATGGTTCAACACCAGTGGGGGTATATCTGGATCACTGAAGGTAGATCAAGACTAGTGAGGATATATCCGGACCATTCATGGTTGTTCAGGAACATTAGGGGTTGATCTTGACCATTGAGGGTAAATCGATTGTCGCGAACTGATAGTCGTTTATAAAAACAAACGATGGGCGAAATTGAAGACAAGAAAATGACTGACAAATGATCAAAAAAGTGGGAATGAAAAAGTATCGGACTTAGCTAAGGTACGAACTTGAGAAAGTGCACTCAACTGCAATCGTAAAATCTCTATGCTGCCGTCAAAGCAATAAGGACACAACAACAACTAAGTCGAAAAACGACGGCTCTAGGTCAATTGATCCACGGTCAATTGGTCCACAGGTCAATTGGTTGGTGCACAGGTCGGTGCGTAAGCTATTGTCTCAATTTTGTCCTTAATAGGAAAAAAGTGGACAAACGCTTTACGTGAGCCACCAGCTTACAATTTTGTTGAAATTTTCCCAAAATTTCGGTTAATGCAACAACGTTAATACACAACAGCATATTCACAAAATCTTTATTCAAATATTTGAATGCGCTACACTCACAACCTGTTTACTCAAGCACAGTCAAGTAGTTCTTCTGCAACAGCTTCTTCTTTGTCAATCATTTAGAGCCTGAATTGAAAAAGTGGTCAAATAAAAAGATTCTGAAAATTCACTTACCCATATTCATAACCAATCCGATTATCACACTCACCAACACAGCAATAATGAAATAAGCAGATTTCATATACAGTCGACCCTCGATAGTAGATACCCCCCTCGGAACCGGGCTAGGAGTATCTACTATCGAGGGGTATCTATTATCGGGGGTATCTACTATCGAGAGGCAGACAACCAAATTTTGGGTCAGAAATATCCATTATCGAGGGTAAAGTGGGAAAGGTGTAAACGCTAACCAAACAGTAATACTTTATTCAACTAACAAAGAATAACAACTTCGATCAAACAACAATCAGGTTAACGGTTTGAAGAAATCATTGAGAGAGCTCTGCTACTTTTTCCTTTGACCATCATACAGCAATTCATCGAGATCGGGATCCAGCATAAAGTTGTCACCACCATGGAGTACGGACTCTTGAACGACCTAGAAAATTTACGCATTTAACTAATCCACAATTATAAAATTTAATTCTTACAAGAGACGCCTTCCTGAAACAATTCCGTACGGTTTCCGGCTTCACATCTCCCCAAGCACGTCTCAACAAATGCAGCGCGTTTAGCAAATTGAAACGGAAATCTTGCTTGTCGTCAATGGCCTTGATTCGTTCTCGAAGGAGGTAACGCCTGTATTGCGCTTTTAGGTTTTGGATGATGCCCTGATCCATAGGCTGAAATATATTCGTGAAATATAGCTTATCATAACTTATTCAATTCGGAATTTACCTGGGACAACGCCGTAGTATTTGGCGGAAAGAACTTGACTTTGATACACTCCAGAGTAACATGATGCGGGTGAGCAGAGCAATTATCAAGATAAAGCAAGACCTTTCTTCAACCAACCTTTGCTGATATTGAGCTTTGAGGCGAGAGTTCGGGCTTTTTCCTGAAAAAAGATATCAAGTGAAGGATTGATCGACAACGTAAAGACCAATAATTTTCACCATCAAAAGATCACCTCCAACAGGAACATTCTGAGCTCGGGTTTGCTTCAGCCATTGAACGAGTGCTTGCTCCAAATTTTCGTGCCGACCTGCTTTTAGCCGTGCCCTTTTTTGCTTCTGTCGCACCGTCAATTGCTCCGAGAATTGCTGTCTTGTTCTGGATGATACTTTGCACTGATGCCTTCTTTAGCCCGAATTCTTCTGACAGCACTTTGTAGCTTTTGCCCTCGCTGGATCCTTTGATAATTGCCCTTTTTGTCGCCAAATCTATCTTTCTTTTTCTTCGCGAAGTATCCATGGGTACCTGAACGTGAAAAAGCGTTTTGTATTTGAATTGTTGAGAAATAATATTGTCGTAAGCATCCAGAACAAAAGCATAAAGTAACAGTGTAATAAATCTCGAATGAATAAACAAATTAAAATAATATCGCGAGATTTCGAGCCAAACATAAGCGCCAATTAAAAAAATAGGCAAATCTGAACAAATAATTTCCAAAATTACACTTTGAAAAAGAAATGGCTTTCCATTTAGAATTGAGTGTCAGAGGTATCTGTTATCGAGGGCAAAATAAAGGTCAGTGTAAGAGTCAGAGGGTATCTATTATCGAGGGGTATCTATTATCAAGGGTATCTGCTATCGGGGGTATGATTTGCCTTATTTAAACTAAAACCAACCAAATATGTGCTAAGGGTATCTACTATCGAGGGGTATCTATTATCGGGGGTATCTACTATCGAGGGTCGACTGTAGAGTGTGGCAATTCGGAGTTGGTCCTTGAGCTTGGCCTATAAATGAAAGAGGAAAGTAAAATAAGCTAATAGTTTTTGACAATTTTTAGACCACCAAAATATCACATTACAAAACCTACTATTCTTCGTTTAAAATCTAGGGCAGGAGTAGTTAGTTGAGAGAAAGTGTAGCAGACAGTGAGTTTATTCACGCATTGTCTATATTGTAGAAATTGGAATATTTCGTTTACTGCCTTGACTGGTAGCAAACGTTTAGGAGGTCTTCGTTTGATGCCCATCTTTCAAAATTTCCATATAAATAATAGTAGCGTAAGCAATGATAGCATATAGAAAATTCGAAAGAGAGGGAGTCGCTGCAACAATTGACAGACAATGATTTTTGATGGATGTGACAAATCGTAATCTTGGAATGGAAAATAGAAGAATGGAAAAACAAACCTCATACTCCGGCTGTTCAAGTCCACTGCCAGAAGGCTCTCGAATCTTAAAAAGCACTGATAGAAAAAAGAAGAGTCTAAAAAATACTGACCTCCTGTCCTGAAACACCTTTGTCCACAGATTGAACATTTTGCCTAGAGACCATATCCTGAATTCAGGCAAATTAGAATAAAAGAGTTGAAAAATTGGCGTACATTGAAAGAGTAACAAGCGATAAGTTGAGCAAAGAGACAAGCTGTGATTACTGGAAAGACTGACAAGAGACGCTGCATCGACGTGTTTTCTGCTGGGTTCAGCAGAAAAATAGTAGCCACAAGAATCGATGTGAATGTAATCCATAATAGCGACAAGACACATATTCTTACTGGAACCAAAAAAGGCACAAATTCAAGAAACAACACTGGAATACGAGCGGCCAGAAACGTTACAATAGGAACAGACGACTTCGTCAAGAACCTCACAGTTTCCTGCCTAAGTTGTCAAGTTCAGATATTAGAAAAATTGGAATGCTCGTAAATTTACCATCCCATATGCTGCTCACTTGCAATCCAAATACCTATAGCATACGTGGCGGCAATAGCGAAAAATGCCTGATAAGGACTTTTGTACTTCGATTTCGTATGTGAAACTGTCGGCAGAAACAAGTAGTTGAGCTTCTAGAAAGGATGAAATCAGATACTCGATGCTTGACAACATTTTGCGAATTTTAAAGCGGATTTACAAAAACTTACTTGTTTCGTAGGATTATCTTCGATAAAAATACTGTATATGGACTCATTTTTTACAAAGTTGCTTGCCGATCTATAGATGATCTTTCGCTGGATTCCATCGTCCTCTTCTACGAAAATGTGCTTGTCTCTGGGGATGTCCCTGAAATACACAATAAAAAGGCTTCTTCGGCTTCTCAAAACTCAATCTGACTTACGGATAAATTGCAAGGGCCATATCAATTAATTCCTTAACACGGATATTTGATGAACACTCGACTTCTTTCACGTTGTTTTTCCAACTCAGCATCAAGTGCACAAACGTTTGACCAGACATTACTTTGGGCTAAAAAATATATAGGACGTATAAAGCACATTATGGTTCTTGAAACTCAAAATCAGTTTGATTACAAAAATGTTTGATTTTTTAGCAAAAATTGTCAAATTCGTAAAATTTAATAATATGTGTCACGGATCGATTGTCGCGAACCAATAGTGTCGCGAATTATTCACAGTTGCGGAAAAAAGTTACCGTTCGATCAACTTTTTCACAATTTTTTGCCAAAAACGGTTTGAATATGATTATTTTTCAACCTTAAAGTGAAATCGAAAGAGACAAACTTCGAGAGAATTACACGCTCTACAAAACTGTTATGGTCCTTTTGAAACTTTGTAAAAAATACGATGTCGAAATTCATTGTTTCAAAGTGACGAAAAAAAGGGTGCGAAAAAAGTTCCCGTTCGATTACATTTTCTATCTTTCTCCATCTTTTTCTCAAAACGTAAATTTTACTTTGACCTCCTGTTTCTTAGCTACAACTTGGTAGGTCAAAATTTTATTTTTGATTATTTTGGAAAAAGTTACGCTCATCAACGTAAAAGTGTCGATTCCAAGTCAAAATCAAGGAAAATCTAAGGAAAATCGTTGTTTGAGCGCATAAAGAAGAGTTTTTCTCAAATTTTTTGATAAGAAGTTATACACTAAAGCATTATTCGAAAGCTCTTGAATTTTCCTACAAAATGGAATGCTGACCTTTTTTTTAGAATAATATGGAGCTGAAAAAAGGATGGTTAAAAACAGAAGAAGTAAAAAGGCATCAAAATAAGGTAAAAAGAAGGTATTTTTACT
The DNA here is from genome assembly GCA_029231635.1 of Ditylenchus weischeri. Classification (NCBI taxonomy): domain Eukaryota; kingdom Metazoa; phylum Nematoda; class Chromadorea; order Rhabditida; family Anguinidae; genus Ditylenchus; species Ditylenchus weischeri. The sequence continues at coordinate 56,965 of JAMRYI010000696.1, forward strand.
TCTTCATAGTTTAAACGAAGAATAGTAGGTTTTGTAATGTGATATTTTGGTGGTCTAAAAATTGTCAAAAACTATTAGCTTATTTTACTTTCCTCTTTCAATTATAGGCCAAGCTCAAGCAGCAAGCTCGAATTGCCACTCTCTATATAAAATCTGCTCATGGAATATATATCTGCATTATTGCTGTGATGGTGAGTGTGATAATCGGATTGGTCATGAATATGGGTAAGTGAGTTTTTAAATCTTTTTATTTGAGCACTTTTTCAATTCAGGCTCTAAATAATTGACAAAGAAGAAGAAGCTGTTGCAGAAGAACTGTTAGCGTGTTATCGTTTGAAAAATTGTTTAAGAGATTCGATAAGTGGTCTTGTCTAATAAAATGATTTTCGAGTTCGTCATTTTGGCGTGCGGTCAATTGATCCAGGATCTTGGTCCACAGGTCAACTGGTCTACGAAATTACATTTCGAGTCTTTTTGCCACAAAAGTGGACAAAAGCCTCACGTAAGTCGTTTGTCCGCTTTTTTTCCTATTAAGGACAAAATTGAGACAACAGCTTACGCACCGACCTGTGCACCGACCAATTTTGGATCAATTGACCTAGAGCCATCGTTTTTCGACTTAGTTGTTGTTGTGTTCTTATTGCTTTGCCGGCAGCATAGAGATTTTACGATTGCAGTTGAGTGCACTTTCTCAAGTTCGTACCTTAGCTAAGTCCGATACTTTTTCATTTCCTTTTTTTTTGATCATTTGTGTGTCATTTTATTGTCCTCGAAATGATAGGGATTCTGGTTTTGCCAAATGTTTGTCTTTGTAAACAACTATCAGTTCGCGACACCCTCGATTCGTGATACCCTCGATTCGCGTCAATCGATTCATGACACCCTCGATGCAATGAATTTCTACAAAGTATTTAAGCGCGGTGATCGTGTCTCTAGGAATGGGTCAATGCTCGGGCAGCGCATCTAGCAAGGCAATGGGAAAGAGCCTTCCGTCTGGATTCGCAACAATGAGGTTAGAAAGTTTGCTGTCTCCTTGTTGTTGTTCCCTCAGCACGTGTTTTCTAGTTGTTGTATCGTTCAGAAATCTTCAATAAAAGTCTTCAATAATATGCTGCTGCCGCTCTACGATACTTTTGGGTTAGACGCGTCTGCTTGATCATTCAGGTGCATGCATTCAGGTTTTCATCTGGGAACCTGCAAAAAAGGTTTCTGTAGAGTCCTAGCGGAAGGAAGGTAGAGGATGGAACACAGCAGGAGAGAGAGAACACACGACTAGCTTATTGCTTTATTCACACGAGGACTGATCTGAACACAAACGTTGAGATCCTTGTATACTGTTTAACAGGACAACATGTATAAATCGTCGTGAGACAATAGACGATTTATACCAGGACACAACAGTTTCAGGTTAGTCTATCTACAGTATTTCCTTTAATTATGCGGCCGGCCGCTAAATATTTTGGATGCCCTCTAGGAGGCAACCATCCCAATACAGTCAACTCGTAATCAACAATACTGTCAACGCTCCCAATACAGTCAATTCTCAGTCAACAATACTCTCGTAATACAGTCAACTGTCAATTATTATCGGGCTTTAGACCCAAGCCCGGCCCGCTGGGACTACGGGTGGTTCGGCCGTCAAAAGCCCGGGCCGGCCCGTGTCCACCCCTGATCTCCATTGTCCAATAAATAGTGGCTTGGGTTTGGGGGATTTAAAATTGTTTATATAAAAGAGGAGAAAGGAATTAGCCATTTTGTTTTCTCCAGGAACCCACTAGAAGGGCCTGGGAAGTTACGCTGAAAAAGATTAGATAATACTTGCGGCATATCAATGCCCACAATGTATGCCATTTATATGGGTCAAACTCAAATAGATCAACAGATTTATTCTCCAAACACGCTAAAACAATTACAGGCAGAAAACAATACCCAGGTGGACCAGGCTATATGGCATAATAATAAAAAAGGGTTTTTGAGTAGTTGTTGAGAGGCTGAGTTACCGGGCCTTTTAAAGGAAGCTTTACCGCGAAAGTGGCGTAATTGCCCTGTTTCGTCTCCTGAAACGGTTTCGTTTGGCCTCATCTATGAGGTCCCTTTGAAGGACACTACCGCGCTTGATGACGGCCTCCAGCTCCTCTTGGCTTCCTGTTTTGACGGCCATTTGCCTTCTTTAGCCAGGCACCGCCTCACAACAGGGTGAGGCCGGGGCTGTAAAATAACTGCACCGGGTTAGTTATTGAAGAAAATACGGTATGTCTTTTTTATATGTCAGACAATAAAACAATTAGAAGCCGCAATCCTTTTTTCAAGAAAAAATTTTTGGTGGATAGTTGATGAAAATTTTGGATTGGTTTTTGGTTCAAAAGTACAGTAAAGGTACAGTCGCTACGAGCATTTGAGTTAGTCATTTGGAGGATATCGGGCTTTAAGAAGATCGTGGCTTTGACAAATCCTATTATGCTACAAGAAATTTTCTTGCCCGATTTTGTGTAAACTATTACCGCTTCGAAAGTTTCTGGGAGACGAAGCGGAGGCTCGGTTACCCAACTGATTTGATTGTTCCTACACAAGGAACTTGACACTCAACAATCCACGAAACTTGAGAATCGTTTTCATCACTTTGAACTATCTAAAGCAACGAGCAACAACCAAGTTGCAAAGTTCAAGAAAGAAACTGGGGAATATACAAACATTTTTGAAGTACCTTGTTTCCTCTGATAAGCGCCCATGGGCAACTATTTTTCAAACCGTCAAAAATCTGAAAATTTTGGTTGCTCAACCAAAATTAAAAAAAAATGGAATTAGTAGAGCTCATGAGAGTTGAGAAAACTCAAAAACAATGATGCTAAAAATTTGCTCTGTGCTGAGAAAGAGGGAAATAGAAATAGGGGCGGGCGCTTAGTAGAGGAAATACGGTATTGGAAAAAATCCATTTCTTGAACCACATCGATATTCTTTTTTTTAAGGACCATACTTGTTGATGATATTGAGGATTGGGCAAATTCCAATGCGCCCTGGACAATTCTCTTTCGTCTTCGAGTGATTCGAAATAACTCAAAAGAGTATAGTGCGAGACGAAAGTCTCGCGCGCATTAGAACTTGCCGAATTCTCATTGTCATCAACAAGTATAATCTGTTAAGTGGTTCTTTTTTTGAATGTGGCTATTCCGCGCAACAAAATTGTTTTAGACTCAGCTTCAAGTGGATTTCATGTTTTCCTCAATCATTGAAATGAGACAAAATGCAATGCGGGAGAGAGATGAGCTGAATAGGAGAAATTTTAGAAGCTACATCCAGGCAAATCAAGACAGGGAAAATAAGAATTTTCAGGTGATCTAGCAGTTTTCTATCCGATTTTGTATTAATTAAAAAGTCGTTCTTTAGATTTGCTTATTGATATTGCTGGTCATACTGCTCATTTTTGTCGTGATATATCTTCTGTATGCCAAAAACTCGTTCTTTTGTGATACTCGATCAGTTTGTCTGTGTCATAATGTGTGTCCTTCAATAAAAATGTTTTAATCTGCTCTTGCGTTGTCCTAGTTTTCTAATTAGAATTTTAGCCTGGCTAAAAGGGCCCGGTAACTCAGCCTCTCAACAACTACCCTAACTACCAAGAAAACCCCTTTTTATTATTATGCCAAATATCCTGGTCCACCTCATTGACCATCTACGTTGGAAGTGAGCCTGCCACACGGCAGTATCGCGACCCAGCTGGTCTGGACCGGAGTCACAAAGACAGGAAAGACGCCTCTTAGTTTTGTACAGGAAGGAACCAAAGTGGATGGGCTAGAATATCGACGAATGCTTCAGGAGGACGTTTTGCCATGGTCAGAAGAACAATTTGGAGAAGAGCAATGGACGTTTATGCAAGATGGAGCTCCGTCTCACAAAGCCTACGACACTCAAAACTGCATTGCCGATAATTTTTTCGACTTCATCGAAGTAGATCCTTCACCGGCAAACCCAATTGGAGAGTGGCCACCCAACTCGCCGGACTTGAATGCGATGGATTTTTTTGTTTGGCCTTATCTCCATTAAAAAGCGTGCTCCAAGCCTCACAAAACAATTGCAAAAAAAGGCTTCACTCGTCACGGAATGGGATGCAATTCCGCAAGAAATTATTCAGAATGCTAACGCAAAACGGCAATAGCATTAATTTGGAGCCGATTTTCAAAACTGGCAAGAATTTTTTTGCTAAAAAAGTGTCGACCGCCAACTGAAAACGTGGTTCAAACATGTTTTTATCTTCTAGAACCTTGAAAGAAAAATTCCGTCGTTTTTGAGCTAGGCGATCATTATTATAGTTATTTTTTTTGTATTTTGTTTCATTTATGGTTTGGCACTGGCAACAATGTGGCACCGCTCCTTACCACAGTCGGTAAAAAAAATCCACACCGGCATCGGTGCCATTACAACACTGTCTCTGAGACCAAACATGTGTGAAACTTTCGAACTGATATAAGCTCCTTGCAAGACAATACAAAATTACGGAAAACAGCATGTTAGTTTTATTGGGATTTTGGCTCTGTTAACATTTTTGTTTTTGCCATTCTTTCGGTGGCCTTTTTGCTGTTGTCATTTTTACTGATAATTGGGGCTGCTGATCCGGTTAACCGTTTTCGGTAACTGGATCGAAAATTTTGGCTCCAATTCGGTTTTTCAATTCGGTTAACCGAAATTTTCGGTTGACTGACAGCCCTACTGAATATCTTCTGATAGAAGTAACGAAAGTTCGAAGTCGAAAAATTAAATTATGTTTTGAACTAATCTCGTTCCGCGGCACAAGATAAAATAAAAATTTGCTCTTTTCAATGCCAAAATGCCATTCAAATATGATTTGTATTAACTTTCGAGCCAGACAAAATCCGAAAAAAAAATTGTTAAACTATCGTGATAATTGCGAGATAATTGTAATTCCGGGATAAATGTGATTTTCAGTCAATCGTTATCTATTGTTCTTGAAAAAGTGGGGAATTCGAGGAAATGGTGGCTACAAGTTCGTACAAAAAGAAGTTCTCAGTATTCGCGTTGATGACGATGAAGTCACGGTAGGAATTGATGCTTTTCGGCAACTTTGAAATTCAAAATATGTATTTTAGAAGTTCAGAGCTTGAGTTTGAATAAGTGGGGCAAGAAGAGACGCGACTTCTATGGCACTTCCTACATAGACAAAAGTTTTGGAGGTGTACGCGATTCCGAAGAAGAAGAGATGCTGGATCTTGAGCAAGAAGATGCGATCGTCCGCCAAAAAAAGCTGAGAAGTTCTTAAGAAAGTTCTTGAGAACTTCTTACCCTCATTTCTGCCTTTGAAAATGTATATTTTGCTGTCCCACGCTTTCTGACTTTACAGATTTTTGAGTTTGCATTCTGACTTTCATTCTTACTCTGACTATTGAGAACACTGGGCAGGACTAGGGTGTCGTACTGTCATATTGTCAAAATTCGAATGTGACTGTGAAGAAATCATGATTGCATTTTGGTGTTTGGAACTCATGATCCCGTAAGTAATTTTTTTTCTTCCGAAACATTTCGAGCTTTAGTTGCCATAAATCGGCTGGGTGCGCTAAAGCCCCCAAATTTCTTTGAACAATTTTTTTCTAATGAATATATGTATCATAAACATAGCCACTAGTTTTTTTTATTCATGACTGAAAAAACGGAATTGAAACTCACTAAAATTCAAAAACCTTGAAATTTGGCCATTTCTGCGTTCGCTATCTCGTTCTCCTGTTTTTATACTCGGTCATATTTTTCTTACAGGTCTAAGAAAATTGGCTAATCAAAAGAAAAGGAAAAAAGAGCTAGCTATTCTGGATGTGTTGAAGAGCGAATCTCCGGCCATTTAACGTCAAACAAGTCAGTTGCCAGCTATTGGAGAATTGCGCAGTCAAGCCGTTGAGAAGAATAATGAGGAGAAGCGTGGGATATCATATGAAGCATGCTTTTTGGAAACAGCTCTTATCAACCATTTACACTGCGTTTTTAGATGCAAACAAACAAAGGATTGACTGTTAAACGCAAAAGAGTAACCCAGCATTCGCGAATCAAGAAACGTCAGCAATACGACCAAGCTCTAATTCGACGCCGGTCCCAAGTGCCAGATGTTCGTAAGGAATTGACTAAGTATGATGGCGAAAAAAGAGGAATTCGTGCTTCAACCATTCGAAGCATAAAATTTCAAAAGAATTTTGTTGGTCTGAGTTTGTTGTTGCTAGATTAGATTAGATTAGATTAATAAAGTTGTTTTGAAGAATTTTCCATTAGTTCTTATTGTGGTATTTGACCGACCTTTTATCTCATTTGTCGGCTTTCACAGCTCGATTTATTGCCTCAATTTTAGTTGACTAGATTCTTGCAGGAAAAGAAATTATGGTTGGTTTTTTTTTAATTTTTGAGGCGATTAGTAGCGTCAGCTGTATATTTGTTCAGTTCGCTATAATTCATCGCTGCGAGAAGCTGAAAAATGGCGAGCTCTCAGTTGGTGCTAGCACAAGGTTGACAGTTACTGAGTATGCTGAACTGCTTCTCTACTATCTTATTCAGCAGAAGTTGATTGAGGTAGATTGGTTTACTCTTAACTGTTAAAAGTAGTTTATTTCAGGCTAAGTTTTGCTATCTTCGTGCTTCCGCCATATTCAAAGACGATGAAATATTGAAGAAAATTTGGAGTATTGGTTCCAAGCTCATCAAAAGTGACTTCGGAGATGCGCTGAAGGCTTGCAAAAATCTCAATACAGTCCGTGAGCAACTAGATGCTCAGCTTCAGTAAGTTTTTCTTTAAAACGCTTAGGGCTTCTGTATCAACCCAACTAAGCCACTGATGACAGTTGTTACATAGTAAACTCAATTATTCAAAAATTTTGATCCTATTTTCTTGTTATTATGCGGCATTTCCCAAAATTTTAAGCATTATTCCACAATTGAAAGCCTAGGACACTAGATACACTATAGTACATAAACTGTTCAGTTAGTTTACTAAAGTTGGTATATTTTATTGCAAATAACTTCGAGGATTTTTGAAGGGGAATCCTCGAAATCCCACGAAAATCCGCGAGGTATATTATTAATAATAATAAGATATAATAATATAATAATAGATATGATAATAAGATAATAATAATACTCATTGAGAACTAAATGAAAGTTTATATTTCATAGTGTAGCCAATATCCTAGAGTTTTAATTGTGGGATAACATACTCAAAATTTTGCAAAAAATATGCGTGAAAAACAAAAAAAATGTCAAAAAGTTTAAAAAAAATATTGTTGACCGTGTAAAAAACCTACCAATGATAGTAAATGTGTATTTCAGACCATATGTCGCAGAGCTGCTCAATCGTGTGACTGCCATTCAGCTGGGGCTTGTCGTTAAATATTACGCATCTATTGACAAGCAGACTTTGATTGAATTGTTTGGCTTCTTAGGAAATGATGGTCAGCCGACGCAGGAAAGCGAGATCTGTGTTCCTTCACTTCTTGAGAAATGTGGATGGGGAAGTGATGCAGATGGCTTCGTATTTCCTTGTCAATCTGCCAAGTTCCAGGAGACGATTTCTGCATTGATTGATCCAAACTTTGGTGATATCGAAAATCAGTGGAGTCGGGGCAAAGCTTTCTCAAGTGTTGGGGTCGACAATAATCTTAGTAAGGGTATGGTCGAGAGTCTCAAATCACTAGTCACTTCAAGCAATTTCTTTGACACAAGTTAATTTCGTTTTGAAATCACTTTGCTTTGCAAGTACCGTTGTCTATTTCAAATAAAATTTGTTTCTATTCATGTATGCTTGATTAGGTTTGTTGAAATTTTTTGTTATGTGGTGGGTGGGGTTGGCAGCACATTGCGCTTGTTCAAGACGTCCTATGGCTCCCGTCCAAGAGCTCATGTTAATTGTACCCAAATATTTAGTATGAACAAGTTTATTTAAACGTTTTAGTGGCATTTTTGACCCTAGTAGCGAATACTATACCTGGGCGTAGGATTGGAATCCCATGGTATTCCCGTGATTGGAATTCCAGAAATTTTGGAAATCCCAATCCCGAAGTTTCAGAGTCCAAAATCTCAATGTCCGGAATGGTTTCGGACGGAAAGTCGGAAATTTGTGATAGTAATTGAAAATGATTGTCGTTTTTTGTCTTGGTGTTTCATTCCATATGCTATAAGCATTTTATGATGTTATGCTGTACTCAATTGGCATGAGCAGACAAAATACAGTCGACTCGCGATAACCCGCCACCCCCCTCAAATTCGTTCCCGCCTCGGCTCCGACACTTTTTTAATTTTTTGAATTTTTTTGCTGAATATGATTGGTCAGTCTAGTGCAAAATATTGCAAGGATTTTGATTTTGCTGATCATTTTTAAAAATGTTAAAACTTTTTCCACTACGATCCGCGGCTCTCGATAACCTGTCCTATTTTGAAAGTAGGATGACGGGTTATCAAGAGTCTACTGTAACTTATATAGCTTGGCCACAATGAAGGTAGGAGGTCGAATGTCTAAGCATTTGAGGTACCAAAACCATAGTTGGATCGCCACCGCCGGCGGCGGCGCCAGGCGGCGTCGGCAAAAAAGGTGCCACCGGCGGGGGCGTCGGCGGCATAGTAGAAATGGCGGCAGCGCCGGCGGCATAGTGTAAGGGCGGCGGCGGTGGTTACGGCGGCGCATAAATTTGTGGTCATGGTGGCGTCACTAGCGCAATATTGGCATATGTCCTGACTTTGAGAATTTTTTCATTTTTCGAAATTAACTGTATAAAATGGAATAAATAGCTGAAAAACAATAAATTTACGAAATACAAAGTTATTGTCTATAATATTGTCTTTTTCCTTTGTAGTTCCTTTGGCATTTGGCTTAGATATAAATCAACAGATTTTTTTGCAGTGCGGTTGATCTTTTCATCAGTAGAGAGAATCGTGCGCGAAGGAGCACTTTCATGAATATAACAGGCTGCCGCATCTTGAGCATTTTTTCCCAAATTTTTCGGCCATGTTTTTCCAATTTAATTTCCATTTAAATGGTCATCTTATTAAAATACAAGGGACAGCAGGCGCCTATCGGCGCCTATATCGTATTTTGAAATTCAAATATAAATCCACTTTTCACTTTGAAAGGGCAAAATCTCAATTTTTTCACAACAATTTTTAAATCTAATTGCGAAAGGTCCTCCGCCATTGAAAGAGCTTTCGAATGAGCATAGGCATGCAAATAAAAATATTACACTAAAAAAAAATTTTTCCTTGTGACCAAATGGGCGCTCATAAGATTAACCCTGAAAACCACCACTTTGCAGTTTCAAGGGGCAAAATCTCAATTTTTTTCACAGCAATCTTCAAATCTGATTGCGAAAGGTCCTCCGCCATTAAAAGAGCTTTCGAATGAGCATAAACATGCAAATAAAAATATTACACTAAAAAAAGTTTTCCTTTGTGACCAAACATGTACTCAAATGCGTTAACCACCCACCCATCCGTCCCAAATACTATATAGAGATGATAAAACAAAATAACTTATATATTTACTGTCGTCTTATGCAAATATTATTTTGCTGCATGTGTGACAAGCGTGGTAGTAGCGACAAATTTTTTGACACAAACGCAATAGCTGATGGCACCGCCGCCAGCGGCGGTGGAAAAATTTAGCGATATTTTGACGCCGGCGACGATACCGCTGGTGGCGGCGGTGGTGGTGGTTTTTTGGATATGCCCAACTATGCTAACAACTACAGGGTGTATCAAAATTACGCAGCCACCAAAAAAATTGGCTATCTAGCCCTTTGCCAGGTCGATTTCCGAATTTTGGGCCCTAACCCTCGGAAAATCTCCAACTTCACATAGGATCTTTGCAACATTCATAACTTATAGCCATATATCAGCCAAGAAATACCTGAAAGAGCTCTCAACATTGTTGTCACAATCAAAAACAGTTGTTTTTCTTACTTTATTTTTGTGTGGTTGTTTTATCTGTCATTCTTTCATGTTTCACATTCGCGCAGGTCAGAATTTCCTTTTCACTGTTATTTACTAGTTGATTACAGATATTTTACAGGATGCATTATCTTCGCAGACAGCTTGAGAAACACACGCCTGGCTGAGAATAGTTCTGCCGACTCCAAGAAAACTGCAAAAGAAAAGGATTTTGGAAAATAATCTCTCTTGTATGTGACTCCTGTTTATTGGTAATGAATTAATTTTTGCTAGAGTAGCTTACCGCGCATAGAATCCCAAGTGAAGTTGGAGATTTCCGAGGGTTAGGGCCCGAAATTCGGGAATCGACCGGGCACAGTCCTACATAGCCAATTTTTTTTGGGCGGCCGCGTAATTTTAATACACCCTGTAACCCTTACTTGTTTAGAAAAGTAGTTTTTTCCTTTTTCAAGGTTCTTTTCCGAAAAAAGTAACTTTCTAATACAGTCGACGCTCGATATAACGAACCCCTCGGGACCAGCCACAGGGGTTCGTTATATCGAGCGGCAACTTGTAGTCATTTTACTTCATCGTCGAAAAAAAAAATTGGTTCGTTATATCGAGCGTCGACTGTAGTTGAATAGAAAAAATGGTGCGTTATCGTTTCGTCATATTTTTCCAAATGGAAAAAAATGACGAAGCGTTCCATTTGAAAAATATGACGAAACGCCCCTTTACCGAAAAAAGAAATGAAGCACCAAAATTATTTTGAATTCTTATTTCAAATCTCAGTTCCCCATTTAAAACTTACGGTCAAACGCCACTAAAGTCGGGGGATTAACTAAAGTTGTGGTCCAGGTTATACACATGAACACCTTCAAGTTCGACTTCGAGCTTGAACTCGAATTACGTGAAGACCTTCGAATTGGAGTTCGGGTTTAGATCGTAGACTTTAGACTTAGGGCTTAGACCGATCTCAAACTCGAATCACATGAACAAGCCATTTATTTTGGTTCAGGCTCAGGGTAGGACGGACTCAAACGTGTTTTTCGAACCAACAAATATTCGAACTAACAAACAAGTAGGATGGCCAAATTTTGCAAATAAAGGCCAAGACCATATTGATCCTATTCCTATAAGATCGTCATTAAAAAGTTACCGTTCGATCAAATTTTTCACAATTTTTTGCCAAAAACGGTTTGAATATGATTATTTTTCAACCTTAAAGTGAAATCGAAATAGACAAACTTCGAGAGAATTACACGCTCTACAAAACTGTTATGGTCCTTTTGAAACTTTGTAAAAAATACGATGTCGAAATTCATTGTTTCAAAGGTGGTGGAAAAAAGGGTGCAAAAAAAGTTCCCGTTCGATTATATTTTCTATCTTTCTCCGGAGCAGTTAAATCAAACCCCCAGCAGTCGGGTAAAACAAACCCCCAGCAGTGGGGTAAAGCAAACCCCCATCACTCGGGTAAAGCAAACACCCAGCAACAAACAAGTGGAGGAGGAGCAGTTAAATCAAACCCCCTATCAAGATTTTTGGGTGGAGTAGTTGGTCGTTTTTCTTTTTGGTTTTCTAGTGGTTTGCTTTACCCGAGTGCTCAGTGTTTGCTTTACCCGAGTGCTGGGGGTTTGCTTTACTCGAGTGCTGGGGTTTGCTTTACCTGAGTGCTGGGGTTTGCTTTACTCGAGTGCTGGGGTTTGCTTTACCCGAGTGCTGGGGTTTGCTTTACTCGAGTGTTGGGGGTTTGCTTTACTCGAGTGTTGGGGTTTGCTTTACTCGAGTGCTGGGGTTTGCTTTACCCCACTGCTGGGGTACTTTTAATTTAGCCTTTCTTTTCATCTTTTCTCAAAGGTGAATTTTTGTTCATGTTACTTTGACCTCCTGTTTCTTAGTTACAACTTGGTAGGTCGGAATTTTATTTTGATTATTTTGGAAAGTTACGATCATCAACAAAGTGTCAATTTCAAGCCTAAATCAAGGAAAATCTAAGGAAAATCGTTGTTTGAGCGCATAAAGAAGAGTTTTCTCAACATTTGATAAGTTATACGCTGCATTATTCGAAAGCTCTTGAATTTTCCTACAAAATGGCATGCTGACCATTTTTTCAGAATTATATAGAGCTTGTTAAAAACAGAAGAAGTAAAAATACTTTCTTTTACCTTATTTTGATGCCTTTTACTTCTTCTGTTTTTAACCATCCTTTTTCAGCTCTATATTATTCTGAAAAATGGTCAGCATGCCATTTTGTAGGAAAATTCAAGAGCTTTCGAATAATGCTTTAGTGTATAACTTCTTATTAAAAATTTTTGAGAAAACTCTTCCTTGTGCGCTCAAACAACGATTTTCCTTAGATTTTCCTTGATTTTGACTTGAAATCGACACTTTTACGTTGATGATCGTAACTTTTTCCAAAATAATCAAAAATAAAATTTTGACCTACCAAATTGTAGCTAAGAAACAGGAGGTCAAAGTAGCATGCACTTCGAAAATTTACGTTTTGAGAAAAAGATGGAAAAGATAGAAAAGCATGGTTCATTTAGGAATAAATCTATTTGAGGAATTTGTTTTGCTCATCCATGAATTGGGGGCGTAATAAAAGGAAACATTTTTCATAAAATTAAACACTCGTCGTAGAATGTTACACACCATTTGAAAGAGCGTTAAAATGATACAACTTTGCTTTTCACATAATTGATTCCCTGCCATGACCGAATCGAATTTAAAAAAAATTTATGAGTAAATTTTGCTTGAGGAAATTTTTTGCTCGCTACTGTACCTTACACACAATTCACTCGAAAGTAACTCTGGCTGCAATAATAGGGCTTGGGGTTGAGATGCGCACACACACCTTAGACACAAATCACTCGAAAGTAACTCTGGCTGCAATAAGGGGCTTGGGGTCGAGATGCACACTTACATACCTTTAACTTTATTTGCAAATATAACTATAACAACACTCTCAACATCAGCATTTCATCCGATAAATAACTAACACCTTAATCTTGACTTCGCATATTCAGGCACCCACTCCTCTTCGACAGCACAGACATTTATTAAGCATTTCTTATTACCGATCTGCAATATTTCATGGAAGAGGCAGTAGTCCGGCTGGCTTTTCGATAGCATAGACGTTTGCTCGATGAAAACAAACTCCTTAATTAAAAACTCTTTATCGATCTAGACGTAAAGGTAAGAAATAAGTTATTGCAATACCTGCAACTTCTGACACTTGTAAGCTCCTTTGGGCACTTCTAATTCACTGTCAGCTGAATAATACACGCGTTTTGCAATTTGGTCAGACAAACACAGCGTTTTATTGGTAATGAATTAATTTTTGCTAGAGTAGCTTACCGCGCATAGAATCCCAAGTGAAGTTGGAGATTTCCGAGGGTTAGGGCCCGAAATTCGGGAATCGACCGGGCACAGTCCTACATAGCCAATTTTTTTTGGGCGGCCGCGTAATTTTAATACACCCTGTAACCCTTACTTGTTTAGAAAAGTAGTTTTTTCTTTTTTCAAGGTTCTTTTCCGAAAAAAGTAACTTTCTAATACAGTCGACGCTCGATATAACGAACCCCCTCGGGACCAGCCACAGGGGTTCGTTATATCGAGCGGCAACTGTAGTCATTTTACTTCATCGTCGAAAAAAAAAATTGGTTCGTTATATCGAGCGTCGACTGTAGTTGAATAGAAAAAATGGTGCGTTATCGTTTCGTCATATTTTTCCAAATGGAAAAAAATGACGAAGCGTTCCATTTGAAAAAATATGACGAAACGCCCCTTTACCGAAAAAAGAAATGAAGCACCAAAATTATTTTGAATTCTTATTTCAAATCTCAGTTCCCCATTTAAAACTTACGGTCAAACGCCACTAAAGTCGGGGGATTAACTAAAGTTGTGGTCCAGGTTATACACATGAACACCTTCAAGTTCGACTTCGAGCTTGAACTCGAATTACGTGAAGACCTTCGAATTGGAGTTCGGGTTTAGATCGTAGACTTTAGACTTAGGGCTTAGACCGATCTCAAACTCGAATCACATGAACAAGCCATTTATTTTGGTTCAGGCTCAGGGTAGGACGGACTCAAACGTGTTTTTCGAACCAACAAATATTCGAACTAACAAACAAGTAGGATGGCCAAATTTTGCAAATAAAGGCCAAGACCATATTGATCCTATTCCTATAAGATCGTCATTAAAAAGTTACCGTTCGATCAAATTTTTCACAATTTTTTTTGCCAAAAACGGTTTGAATATGATTATTTTTCAACCTTAAAGTGAAATCGAAATAGACAAACTTCGAGAGAATTACACGCTCTACAAAACTGTTATGGTCCTTTTGAAACTTTGTAAAAAATACGATGTCGAAATTCATTGTTTCAAAGGTGGTGGAAAAAAGGGTGCAAAAAAAGTTCCCGTTCGATTATATTTTCTATCTTTCTCCGGAGCAGTTAAATCAAACCCCCAGCAGTCGGGTAAAACAAACCCCCAGCAGTGGGGTAAAGCAAACCCCCCATCACTCGGGTAAAGCAAACACCCAGCAACAAACAAGTGGAGGAGGAGCAGTTAAATCAAACCCCCTATCAAGATTTTTGGGTGGAGTAGTTGGTCGTTTTTCTTTTTGGTTTTCTAGTGGTTTGCTTTACCCGAGTGCTCAGTGTTTGCTTTACCCGAGTGCTGGGGGTTTGCTTTACTCTGAGTGCTGGGGTTTGCTTTACCCGAGTGCTGGGGTTTGCTTTACTCGAGTGCTGGGGTTTGCTTTACCCGAGTGTTAGCTTTGCTTTACTCGAGTGTTGGGGTTTGCTTTACTCGAGTGCTGGGGGTTTGCTTTACCCCACTGCTGGGGGTACTTTTTAATTTAGCCCTTTCTTCATCTTTTTCTCAAAAGGTGAATTTTTAAAGTTCATGCTACTTTGACCTCCTGTTTCTTAGCTACAACTTGGTAGGTCGGAATTTTATTTTTGATTATTTTGGAAAAAGTTACGATCATCAACGTAAAAGTGTCAATTTCAAGTCTAAATCAAGGAAAATCTAAGGAAAATCGTTGTTTGAGCGCATAAAGAAGAGTTTTTCTCAACATTTTTTTGATAAGAAGTTATACGCTAAAGCATTATTCGAAAGCTCTTGAATTTTCCTACAAAATGGCATGCTGACCATTTTTTCAGAATTATATAGAGCTTGTTAAAAACAGAAGAAGTAAAAATACTTTCTTTTTACCTTATTTTGATGCCTTTTTACTTCTTCTGTTTTTAACCATCCTTTTTTCAGCTCTATATTATTCTGAAAAAATGGTCAGCATGCCATTTTGTAGGAAAATTCAAGAGCTTTCGAATAATGCTTTAGTGTATAACTTCTTATTAAAAATTTTTGAGAAAAACTCTTCCTTGTGCGCTCAAACAACGATTTTCCTTAGATTTTCCTTGATTTTGACTTGAAATCGACACTTTTTACGTTGATGATCGTAACTTTTTCCAAAATAATCAAAAATAAAATTTTGACCTACCAAATTGTAGCTAAGAAACAGGAGGTCAAAGTAGCATGCACTTCGAAAATTTACGTTTTGAGAAAAAGATGGAAAAGATAGAAAAGCATGGTTCATTTAGGAATAAATCTATTTGAGGAATTTGTTTTGCTCATCCATGAATTGGGGGCGTAATAAAAGGAAACATTTTTCATAAAATTAAACACTCGTCGTAGAATGTTACACACCATTTGAAAGAGCGTTAAAATGATACAACTTTGCTTTTCACATAATTGATTCCCTGCCATGACCGAATCGAATTTAAAAAAAATTTATGAGTAAATTTTGCTTGAGGAAATTTTTTTGCTCGCTACTGTACCTTACACACAATTCACTCGAAAGTAACTCTGGCTGCAATAATAGGGCTTGGGGTTGAGATGCGCACACACCTTAGACACAAATCACTCGAAAGTAACTCTGGCTGCAATAAGGGGCTTGGGGTCGAGATGCACACTTACATACCTTTAACTTTATTTGCAAATATAACTATAACAACACTCTCAACATCAGCATTTCATCCGATAAATAACTAACACCTTAATCTTGACTTCGCATATTCAGGCACCCACTCCTCTTCGACAGCACAGACATTTATTAAGCATTTCTTATTACCGATCTGCAATATTTCATGGAAGAGGCAGTAGTCCGGCTGGCTTTTCGATAGCATAGACGTTTGCTCGATGAAAACAAACTCCTTAATTAAAAACTCTTTATCGATCTAGACGTAAAGGTAAGAAATAAGTTATTGCAATACCTGCAACTTCTGACACTTGTAAGCTCCTTTGGGCACTTCTAATTCACTGTCAGCTGAATAATACACGCGTTTTGCAATTTGGTCAGACAAACACAGCGTAAATTTTTCTCTGAATAGGAAAAAAATATTAAAAGCATCAACTAAGATCAGACCTGATAAGTCTTAGCTGTTCTTGCGAAGGTGGCAGCAACTTCTCTTTCGAGTCCAAGTCTTTAGTCAATAAGCCAGAAGAATTTAATAATGTATCCAACTGATGACGTAATTTACGTATCTCCCAATATGCCTTCGGTTTTAGACCAAGACTTTGCAGAGACGTATTTGTTGGCTAAAATTTTAAAAACGATTATTTACAAACACGAAACACCTACTATTTCATGGTCAGCTGCACCTAATACATTTAGCAAGACACACAAATCACCCAAATGCCTAGCTTCTCCAAAGTTACACCATGCTCTTCGCTGCTTCAATACCTCCGCCATAGCATTTTGTGTCTCGATTGCTGTAGATTCATGAATGGAAGCCACAGATACCAATGGCTCACGAACAGACAAAGCTGACACGAGCCTTAAATAAACAATTTTATAAGCCAACAGCACGAATTCGGAAAAAACTTACGCGACCACATAAGGCAAGATATTCTGCTGGCTCGATGCTACCAAAAGCTTGGCAAATTGAGGAGAAAGAGGAAATTGAGCTAACTTTTGACCAAGTTTGGATATTCGCGCCTCACCATCCTAAAAAAGTAATAGAATTTTTTAAGACCTGAACAACAAATACCTGATTTGTTTTTACCAAGGCTTCTAGCCGAATTAGACAAGCTTCTGCGGCCATAATCTGCTCAACTTTTGGAGAAGTGGGAAAAGGAAAATTGATCAGCTTCACAAATCCCATAGACTTCAGATGGAGAACTAACTGGTCAATAGGTTTGCACAGAATTTCAGGCGGAGAGAATTGCATAAAGTCCTCATATACGGGAGAAGAATACAACCTGAAAAGAACAATATTTAGAGAATCCTGGATACCTCAATCATTTTTAATACCTGTAAGTATGACCTGCTTGAACACGCCCAGCTCTTCCTGACCGTTGATCAGCAGATGCTCGAGAAATCCAACCCACATTGAACTGTGAAACACCAGTAACGGGATCAAAGTCTCGGCGCTTCTCCTTTCCCGAATCAACAACATATCGAATATTCGGAATGGTCAATGAAGTCTCCGCCACATTTGTTGCCACAACGCACAATCTAAAAAGCAGAACTCAAAATATGGAGAAATTATTATTTTTACCTTGATCCTTCGGGCACAGGCTGAAATATCAATTTTTGTTTCTCAGATGGCAACAGAGAATATAGTGGAAGACAATGCAAAGGTGGGAAACGGTTTTCATGTTTTGTAGATACATCTGGTCTCTAAAATTGGGGTGTCATTATTTTAACATCCCGGTAGTCACATGTGACTTTGCAGCTGCTGGTTCAGAATCTTGAGCTGAACACGATAGCACCACTGCTTTAAAAAAAACTTACCATAGTGTCACATACGGGTAAATTATCTCTTGCATCAACGTCCCCCACACCGAATTCTTCATAATCAATGACCATGTCTTCGTTGTAGCCATCGTCAGGAAATGCGTCCGACTCAGTGCCCCTCCCATCAGTGGTCTGAATCAGGACAGCAAGTAAATAAATATACTGGGGCTGTGAACTGCGACCCGAAAAACCAGAATTAAACGAACACTTACATGCTTACTTGACCTTTTGTCGTTTCTTCGTTTATTTGATCCGCAAGAAGAAGGTGCAGAATATTTGGAATTAAGCCATTTGATCAGTTGTTCGACTTCCCGCTGACCACTAAGGAACACCAGAATTCCTCCTACGGGCAATCGCTCATGGATTTTACACACTTTTAGAAAGGCCGCTTTCAGATAATCATGAGAAGTTTTCTTGTCGAAGTGCACTGTGACAGGAAATTGTCTGGAAGAGACATTGATCACTCTTGGATTCACGCTCGGAAACAGCCTGAAATAATGAATTACTGTGTCATTAGTTTGTGTGTGTGATCTCTCTTTTAAAAGACTACTCTCAACTAAGTTGCCACTTTTTCTGGCACATCTCACTGCACGTGATTTTTGAAGCACGATTGGCCTTGGAGAGAGTCGGAAAATGGGTCAAAAAACACTATAGCAAGAACAAAAAGAACAAAATGGAGAGATCGAAACGATGAAGAAATTTGCCGGTTTTAAAACGGCCATTACTTTTTAATAAGGCGTTTTTTGAAATTCTGTTTCCTCAATCAATTATTGTCGCCGACAATATTCCTTTGGAGTAAAATGTCAAAAACACGATTTTTGCTTAGTCCCTCTGTGGTTTCCAGACGCCATCCACAGACCAGGACCCAAACCATAGGAGGGACCAAGCAAAAATCATTTTTTTAACATTTTATACAAAAAAATTTCGGAGAGCAAATTGATTGGCTAAAACAGGATTTCGAAAAAACGCCCTATAAAAAAAGTTATGGCCATTTTAAAATCGACGAATTTCTTGAAGCACCCTGCATATTACAGATACAGTCGAACCCAGATATAGGCTTAAGGGTGTCGTTATATCGAGGTTCGTGTAATGCAATATGAGCAAAACATATACTGAAAAACAAACTTTTTTTGAAGAAAATCTGACAAGCGAAGAGTAGCTGACATGATAATCATTTTCAATGGAAAACCTCGCTTGAGTCTGGCTACGCAGATCCTAAAAAATAAAATATTGAAAACGAAAACGACAGGAAAAAACAACCTGGATAGCATTCCAATGAGAACATCGCTGTAGATGGAGCGCTCATGGGCCTCGTCAATGACTATGACCGAAAATTTGGACAAAGTAGGATCTGACTGCACTTCTTTCAGCAGTACACCTGAAAAAGATACTTGAAACACCCATCAAAAAGGATATTGCTAACCATCAGTCATAAAAAGAATCTTTGTGTCTTCTGTGCGATTACCTTCGAAACGTATCTGAAAAATCAAATTTGACTTGCGGAATTCTAGCAGCAACAGATACCTGGTAGGATGCTAATGATGTATTACTGAGCTCTTGTCCAACCCTCTCCGACATACTGATAGCAGCCATTCGACGAGGCTCAGTGACTCCAATGATATGACCGTTTGAAGTATAACCAGCTTCATAAAGAAATTGAGGTACTTGAGTCGTTTTACCAGAACCCGTTTCTCCTAAACAAAATATTGTCAGATTTAGCAAAATACTTTCAAGCTGGTGCATATTATCAACAATTTATCAAAATTTTACACAAGTTTGCTGTTGTGTTTTTGGCGTGAATATTCAGGTAAGTTTGTCGATATAGAATGTCGACAGTACATTTCAAGTTACCCCCTATTGTAATAACCCCTCCAAATAACTCCCTTGAAATAACCCGGGTTATTTGGTGGAGGGAGGGGGTGTGTTATTTGAGCTTAGGCTTCGAGTTTAACCTGGCTTTCGTGCCCCATCTACCTCGAGGGTAAATAACCACATCCAGAACCCGAAAATTTTAAATTGTGAGAACAATTAATCAAACCATGGCACCCTATCCAAAATCGTGCGCTAAACACGGTTTGCCAATATCAAAATAGCGAATTCACTACCCAAAACGTCAGTATCAGAATATTTACGTATCTAAGTGGATAAAATTCCTTGAATTTCTGCATTATACACTCTCGATAGTACACTCTCAAAATAATGCCACTTTGATATAATACCACTATTGAAAAATTTGGTAGACTGACAAAGGAAGTCAAGAAAACACACTCTCGAAATAACACCGCCAATGGCCGGTGTCAAAACACGATTTTAATTTGTTTCGCCGTGCTGTTTAAGTACTTGCTATGGATGGTCAACGCCCAAACCAGAGGACGGACCAAGAAAAAATAGTGTTTTTGACATTATGAGCAAGCAAATTGTTAATTTTTTCTTAGTTGGTCGGCATTTAAGGAATTTTTAGATAACCTCAAAAAAAATTATGGCCATTTAAAAGTTTACAAATTCTTGGGACACCTTATAAATAGTCTTTTTTAAGTTTTTATGATAAAGGACATTACATACCGCAAATAATAACCACCTAAAAAATATATGGATAAGCCGAATTGAAATTAGATAAAAAAACTAACTGTGCTCTCATTAATGGCTTCAACAATCGGCTGTTCCTCTGCATGTATTGGCAGCTTTGATCTCTGTGCCTCGATATCGCCTTTCCGCTTTACAACCACATGAGCTCCTTTGATTGTTTCCAGCGCCTTGAAGAACTTTTGTGAATCTATTGCCGACTTTTGCTGCTTCTGACTTGACTGGTATTGATTAGCAGGCAGGGATGAAGAAACGTTGCTGATCATGTTCGATTTCACTTGATGAGGAGCACCAACAACCTCAGCTACTTCTTCCTTGACTTCAAGATTTTCAGCCTGACTGATTGGCACTTCACTTGCAACTTTCGGACATGGATCAACTTCATCTTCAGAGGAGCTGCTGCCAGTGTCATAGTGGTTGGCTTGCACTCGTTTCTCACGACTATTTTCCATCTCTTTTCCAGAAACACATCGCAACTTTTTTGGAAACGCTCTTGAGTTATTTTCGTTTGTGCTAAACGAGAATAGTTAGGCTTTCCAATCAAGAAACTAGGGTAGCTCAAGCCCGAGTAATTTTTTAACCCGTGTTTTTTTCATGAAATTCTCTTAGTTGTTCTTCAAAATTCTGTTTTCACATATTGATTTTCTCACCGATAATATTTTTTGGTACAGTTAAACTTTTCTATAAGCTAAACTATCTAAAAGCTACACCTGAGTCCGGTCCCAAGAGAGTTATTTTCTGTATAATATACCCCCTGTGTAAGCTACACCTCCCTATAAGCTACAGCTGGCATCGGTCCCAAGGGTGTAGCTTATAGAGAAGGTTGACTGTATATAATGTCAAAAATACGATTTTCGTGTGGTCTCCAAATGCTTTATGCCTTGCCCGACTCCATACCAGGTCCCAAACCACAGAAGGACCGAAAAAAATTGCACAGGAAAAACCGATCCGTGAAAACAGAATTTCTAAAAATGACTTAGAAAAGTACCGTATTTTTTGTAATTACCGCAAGTCTCTAATCCCCAACTTTGAAGACTTAAATCTCAAAGCAAATTAAATACTTCGCTAAGCTGTTTGATGCATTTTCTAAACTCCTCTATCGATTCCACATTTTACATACTGGCTGAACAACTGAAAATCTCGAAACCGAATTCAAAATTTTCCGATTTAAATAAGCGCACATGTGCGGCAATTAGGAAAAATACGGTAGTTATGGCCTTTTCGAAAAGAGGAGTTACATGATAAACCTTGTAATTCAAGGATGGTACATTAGAAATTCATGTACTTACAATTCTTCCTCTTTCAAAAAGCTATCATTTGTCATCGAATGACTCAAAAAATAATGATCACGGCCCGGAGACCCCGTCGTCCTAACCGGGTAACGATGTCCGAAAGTTAGAACAAAAACATGTTCCGGACTTCAACCTGGTATAGATGACCTGATCTTCGGGCAGTGTTAAACATTTTTGAGTGATTTAACGACACACGATCACATCATGGCTCAAGAATTCTGAGCACATGAATTTATTTTGCAACTCCCTTGAATCATGATTTAAAAGGCTAAAATGGACAATAAACGAAGAACCGTGTCGAAAAATAACGCGGCTATGAGTTACCCTGAAAGAAACCCAAAAATTACATGTTCCCTGGATTAGTTTGCATCTTTGCTGTAGAAACAAGATTCTGCATGAAGGAATCGCTCAGTTGATACTGGAGAAGTTTTTCCACCAAGGAGTCTCTCTGAAGATTATTAATGTATAGATCTAATTAATTGGCCAAGTTGGAGAAAAATGCCTACAGTTTCTTTCACTTTTTTCCTTTCGACCATCTTAGCAAGTTTCTTCTGCTTGTTCTTAGATACTTTGCCCAGCTTCTTCTTTCGCAAGCGCTCTATATTTTCTAGCTTCTTCTTGTTAACCTTGGATCCATCAGGTGCTGTGGAGGACATTGCTGAGGCCGATCTGAATTATTTTGTAAAACATGCATGAATACATACACTGCAAATTCAGATGAAAATTGGATTGCAGACTAAGTTTCATTATATTTTTGAAAATTTTCTTTTATGAACATGTCGCCAACAGTTATTTTAAAAGAATTATTATTGGAGATTCTTCAATGGAGACAGAAGAAAGCCGGATGCAGTCGACTCTCGATATAACGAACCCCCAAAAAGTTCGTTCCCGCCTAGGGTCTGACACTTTTTTTAGCCCGATTTTTAAAGTCTTTTTTTCCTTTTTTGACTTATTTTCAAAAAAGGTGTTCGTTATATCGAGAGGCGCGGGTCTTTTCGGCAAAACTATTGCGATTATTGCGATCAGTATCGATTGGTAAAATCGGAATCCTTGCGATGTGTTGGACTAGACCAGCCAAAACAACAAAAGACTTCAAAAATCGGGCTAAAAAAGTGTCAGACCATAGGCGAGAACGAACTTTTTGGGGGTTCGTTATATCGAGAGTCGACTGTAACAGGTTTTCGACTTGAAGACACGATTTTTGACCTTTAAAGATTTTGATTTCTCAACAAGAGCCCTTTGGAGGTGAGATGTTGATCCCTTCACTTTTTTGCTGTCGTTTAGTGAAAAACTTTATTTTTTTTATCAATTTTACCTTAAGTCATTTGAAAGTTATATCTCATTCGATAGCTAAGATTCTGGGCATCATTTTAAGATTAGTCGACCATAGTAGCGAATAACACACACCCCCAAATTTATCCTTTTAACACTTAAAAGCTGGTTTGTGCTAATTGGTGCGTTTGGTCAGAATTTCATGCTGCAAATAGAAGAAAAAAACTCTGAAAAAGTGCTCTTACCATGGAACCTACAGGTGCCTCGGCTTTTTACGGGTTATTTCAAATTCGCGCCTTTTGTGGCGTTCTGTATTTTCATGTTTTTGCAGCTTGGGACCAGTGTTGTCCATTTGGCTCGCGCGAGCCAAACGCAAGACCCCAAATCGCATGACCTAGCGAGCCATATGGGTTCGAGCCATATGGCTCGCCTTTATTTTTATTCGCGAGCCAATTGGCTCGCGTACTTGTTTTTTGAAAGACACGATTTATTTCGAATTGAGCCAGCCTTTTCTTTTTTTTAATATTCAATTTAGTTCTTGGCTCAAAATGTCCAATATCCACGGCTTGGATTCGATGAGCAGTGGCAGTTCTCGTGACGGGAACGGCAAAAAGGAGAATCGCCAGGGTTTCTACGTCGGACGAAGTACCAATAGCGGTCAAGAAGTTCTCGGTCCTCCTGGTCGCGACAACTCTGCTTTTGCCGATCGCTTTTGCCGAAATGGTGGCATCAAGTGCGTACAAAAAGAAGTTCTCAGTGTTCGCGTTGATGACGATGAAGATGAGTCGTCCGGAGGTGATGACAACCGCGTAAGAATTGATGCTTTTCGGCAACTTTGAAATTCAAAATATGTATTTTAGAAGTTCCGAGCTTGAGTTTGAATAAGTGGGGCAATAAGAGACGCGACTTCTATGGCACTTGCTACGTAGACAAAGATTTTGGAGGTGTACGTGATTGTTGTAATGGGGATGAATGAATAGAATATTGTATCGGACCTACTGGAATGGAACACGCGCTTATGGGGTTCTCAAGACTTATAACACACAATATCACAGAGAATAATTTATAGCACAACAACACAATAACACTACAACCCAATAACTCATGGATAAGGGAATTCTATGCAGTCACATAGAATTCCATACGAGACAAAATAGTACTCAAATTAATCCTCACAACATCTCCCTCGCTTAATTTTAGACATAGAATAAAGAAACTAGAGGAAGAGGCAAGAAACTAATATTTGAGATAGAAACACAACAAGACATTCATTTTAATACATGGACTTAATGGGACCGTTCACCGGAGGTACTAGGAAACCGGAGACTACATCCCGCAAAGACATAGCTCCTATGCAATAGGAATACATGCATAGCCAGTATAAAACGAATGAGATGAAGAAAAGGATGAATGAATTTAATAGGTGACTTGCTCTTCTCCCCCTATGTCAAGTTAACCCTGGACCTGGTCCATTGCCTGGTCATAGGGTCATGAATTAATCTAATGGGCGGTTGTCTAAGCCGAGTTGACTGTCTAAGCGGGGTAGGAGAACGCTGTGGAGAAGGAATTTGAATATTACCGGAATTTTGACGAGGTTGATTTGAAGACGAATTCTGAAGAGCTGCATTTCCAGTTGCATTCCCAAGCACCATGAGTACGCTGGCCACCATCGTAGAGCGGATCATCAAGAGCGAAGCGCTTCGTCAACTGGTTCACGTGGACTCTATGCAAGGTACCTGAATTTGATATCACTTCATAAATAACTGAATTTATCCTTTTAGAGATTTCTCCAGGTGTCCATTGATGTTGATTGCCCTGCTGAAGTAGACCTGGGATACCTGAAATTCAAACCTCGCATTATGGTGACCATCAAAAACTCGCTTCATGTTGGATGTATAATGATCTGGAGAAGCTTTAGGTTTGAAATATCCTAGATCAGGTTTTACTAGAGATATATCAGTGCGAATTTTTCTACCAAGAAACAATTCTGCAGGGTTCTATTTTGAATTGATGGATTTGGAGTAGCACGATAGGTTCGTAGATACTCAACAACAGAAGTTCGTAAGTCTGATGAATTTTGAATTTTAGATACAGTTCTCTTGAAAGTATCTACGAATCTCTCAGCTTGACCATTACTCTGAGGATGGTACGGTGGAAAAATAGATGTTCAATGCCCTTATTTTTACAGAATTGAGCGAAAGAATGAGATGTGAACTGTGGCCCATTATCCGAAACAAGAGTTTTGGATATCCGTATTTTGCAAAAAGAGCTTTAAAACATCTAAGAATTTGAAGATAAAGACATCCTAATAACTTCTGGGCCACTTTGACATAGAATCAACAATACACAAAAAATTTCTCCATAGAATGGTCCGGCGAAATCAATATGAACTCGAACCCACGGCTCATTCGATTTAGGCCATGGCTGAAGTGGATGTTTATTTGGAGATTTTGAATATGAAACACAATCAGCACATGTGCGAACGACGTTCTCAATATCAGAGTCCATACCAGGCCAGAACACATAACTACGAGCTAACAGTTTCATTCGTGATATACCGGGATGACCTAAGTGCAACGTCTTTAGAATTCTAGCACGCAAAGATAGTGGAATTACGACTCGATTGTCGAATAAAAGACATCCATTGATAATGTATAGAGAAGACCTTTTTGTAAAATAGGATGAAATAGGTCCCTGAGAGCTGTCTTAGGCCAACCATGTCGCATAAATTTAATAACTTCCTGTGAACTTCGTCTGAATTTATAGAATCAGCAATCTCATTGCTAGTAACAGGAATCGTTTCTAATTGATGAATAAGAATTTGTTCGACATCAGCGTCGAATTGAATTTGAGCAATGACAAACTCATCGTCGTCACGTGGATAATTAGCAACTAGACGGGAAAGGGAATCGACCTGTCCAAAATCAGCAGTATTGATGTATTGAATGTCGAAATTGTATGCACTCAGAATAAGAGCCCATCTTTGAAGTCGACTAGCAGCATAGACAGGTATGCCCTTTTTAGAACCAAAGATCGCTAGTAATGGTTTATGGTCCGTCTGAAGAATGAATTTACGGCCAAAGATGAATTTATGAAATTTCTTAACTGCGAATATTAATCCTAACCCTTCTTTCTCAATCTGACTGTAATTTTGCTGAGATGAATTTAATGAGCGTGAAGCATGTTCAACGACTTTTATGGATCCGTCAGAGAATTTATGAGAAAGAGTTGCGATGCCATCCTTTGATGCATCTGCGGAAACAATGATAGGCAATTTAGGATCGTAATGAACTAAAAGTCAGAACAGATGATGTCTTTAGCCTTATCGAAAGCCTTTTTGACTCCTTTGACCACTCGAAAGGGATATCTTTTTGAAGTAATTTGTCTAACGAGTCCGTAACTGTCGCATCTCTTTTATGTATTTGCCGTAGAAATTTAATGCCCCAAGAAATGATCTAACTTGCGACACGTTTGAGGACTCGGCATGTTTTTAATAGCAATGGATCGTTTTGGATCTGGCTTTCCAGTAGAATCAACAATTTGATTAATGTGCTCAACGCCAAATTACATTTGTCCAACTTCAGATGAAAGCCAAAGGATTGAATTCTCTGAAGAACAGCAAAAACATCTTTGTGATGTATATCCTTAGAAGAGGAAGCAATAATCACATCATCTAAGTAGGCAAAAGCAAATTTGAAGTCTACAAGCATTTGATCCATAACTTTCTGAAAGATTGAGGGTGCGGATTTAACACCAAAAGGAAGTCTCTCATACTGAAAAATGCCTCTGTGCGTGTTAATCCCACACAACTTTTAGATTCCTGTCTAACTCATCTGGAAATATGCATCAGACAAGTCAAGACATGTGAATATCTTAGATCCATTTAGCTTACACAAAATTTCATCTGGATCGGAAGAGGATGTTTGTTCAATTCAAGTGCATTATTTAAACCTGTCGAGAAATCGGCACAAACTCTAGTTTTTCCGTCTTTTTCTTGACTGCTACAATAGGAGCTGCCCATTCAGCAAAATCAACTGGACGAATAACTCCTACTGCTGAAGTCTCTCTAATTCTGAATCAATATCAGCCTGTACTCCCATAGGAACAGGACGTTTTGGAATAAAGCTAGGTTTCGCGCCAGGTTTAACATATAGATGCGCCTTGACTTTTGAACAATGACCGAGAATATTTTCTTGAAAAGATTCGGAAAGAATTGAATTAATTCACTTTTCTCAAAAGACAAAGGCATTTTGATGTAGAAACTTTATTGACCTGAGAAAGAAGAGAAGGGATAGAACAAACTAAGGACAGTCGACTAACCAAGTCTAGTGCTAATAACCACGGTCGGCCAATAAGATCAAATAGTTATTGCTAACGACAAAGCATGAAAGAATTTGAGAATTTTCGTCGTTGAATCTAACAGGAATTTGACACCGCCCAATGGCTTGGAATGTATGCCCTGTGAATGATTTTCCCAAGACAGGACAGGTTCTAGAATAGGTTTACCAATCTTATGCCATGTATTTTGAGTAATCAAAGTTGCACTAGATCCGGAATCCACGAAGAATTTAATAGGTCTGTTTTGAATAGATAAAGATATATACCACGGCTCAGAAATATGTGTAGCGGCTGTTTGCAAATGAATGTTGCAAAGTCCATATAGTCGTGATTGTTTGTATTATCATTCTGGCCTGGAGGATTATCCGTTTGAATCGCATGCGTGTGATGATGAGTGTGCCTGGGTGTTTTACGAATGACAAACAAATGAAGTATGACCTACTATTCCACAATTTTTAAGTTTCTCTTCTGTACTTGCAAGTCGCTTTTGGTCATGACGTGCACCGCAACTATCAAAGTACCTATTACTAACTTTTCGAAATTCTCTAACTGGGAGACGAGATTTGTTTTTGAAACCTGCCGGTTTGATAAAGTTTCTGGGCGAGAACTTAGAATTAGGATGACCCACGGCATTTGTCGATAAATGGTTGAATTGCTTTTAATCTGCTTGATATTTTGCTTTAATGCTAAATGCTTTTTGCACTCATCCACAATTTCATTCAACTTAAAATCTACCCTCATTTTCTGCAGCTTCTACTTTTTGCATACATTTTACTCAAGCTCATGAAAATCAGAATGAAGTCAGAAATATAAACTAGGCATTTCAAAGCATCTCCTTTGATGGGAGGTTTAGCAGATTCACAAAGACTATTGACCTGGGCTCCAAATTCTAAGATATCTACGCCGATTTTTGTTTCAATGTAACACTCGTATCGTTTCATGAACAAAGACTTAGTCTCAACAAATAAATTTTGAAGTACGGCCGTTGACTCTTGAAGTGTTTTATCATAAGAGGCCAGCGGGTTTTAACGCATCAGAAAATCTTTGAAACTCACCAACCTCTAACTTACCAACCAGCAATCTAACCTTTGCGTCATCTGGATCTTTTCCATCGAGTTCAATGATTGAGCCGTAACGGGTCCACCTGTCGAAAGTCATGCCATCATCTGGAGCGTATCGGAAACTTTGGATTCGGGAATTGAGCGACGCAGCAGCATTTCTTTGTCACCTGAATTGAATTACCATCCCTGTGGGTGGCAGCATTATCACGCTCCGTGAGCAAACGATTAATTGCGCGTTCTGTTCCAATACTTTGAAATCTGGGTCCATTTTAATTTACGAATCGAGGACTGCGCCAAATGTTGTAATGGGGATGAATGAATAGAATATTGTATCGGACCTGGAATGGAACACGCGCTTATGGGGTTCTCAAGACTTATAACACAA
>JAMRYI010000227.1:0-218121 GCA_029231635.1 Ditylenchus weischeri
CTTGACTGGGGTGTATACCGAACTTGACTGGGGGTCTATACTGAACTTGACTGGGGTGTATACCGAACTTGACTGGGGGTGTATACCAAACTTGACTGGGGGTGTATACCGAACTTGACTGGGGGTCTATACTGAACTTGACTGGGGGTGTATACCGAACTTGACTGGGGGTCTGTACTGAACTTGACTGGGGGTGTATACCGAACTTGACTGGGGTCTATACTGAACTTGACTGGGGGTGTATACCGAACTTGACTGGGGGTGTATACCGAACTTGACTGGGGTCTATACTGAACTTGACTGGGGGTGTATACCGAACTTGACTGGGGGTGTATACCGAACTTGACTGGGGGTCTATACTGAACTTGACTGGGGTGTGTACCGAACTTGACTGGGGGTGTATACCGAACTTGACTGGGGGTCTATACTGAACTTGACTGGGGTGTATACCGAACTTGACTGGGGGTGTATACCGAACTTGACTGGGGGTGTATACCGAACTTGACTGGGGTGTATACCGAACTTGACTGGGGGTCTATACTGAACTTGACTGGGGTGTATACCGAACTTGACTGGGGGTGTATACCGAACTTGACTGGGGGTGTATACCGAACTTGACTGGGGTCTATACTGAACTTGACTGGGGGTGTATACCGAACTTGACTGGGGGGTGTATACCAATTCTTTTATTATTATTCTTAACCTGCAAATATATTGACATTTTTCTACCCTTTCTCTTTTTCGGTTTTCGATGACATATAAATAGGCACGTTTGTTTTTTTGTTTATTCGTTTGTTCTCATTGCTTTTTGTGTTTAGAGATCGTTGCTGAGGCGAAAAAAGCATCTGAAAAGTGCCTTTTTCAAAAGCCGTTTACTCAGCAACACAAACACCAAAAATGACAGATTTGGTGTCAATCTCTTTGCCCCAGCCTCTTTTTTGTAATAAAAAAAATTGCGCGAAAAGAAAAGATTAAAAAAAAAGTTATTGCAAAAACAAACTAGAGAGATTATAAAAACTCACCCTGTACTATAGAATTTCGAAAGAGAAGTGGAAATCGTATAGTATAAGAGATTCAGGGCTATCTTTTGACCAGTTATTTGTCTGTTTCCCACAAAAATTTACTGTCATCCTTTTGATAAAGATTCATCTTCAAAAACATTGAATTTTCTGAAGGCTCTAGCAAAATTTTTTGACTGAAATTTTTAAAAAACCACAAAAAGCATCGTGTTCACCGTAAAATTCTGAGCCAGGATAACTAAAACGGCCGCTCGGTACTCCGAGTGTTAAGCACAGCAAAAAATTTAAATTTTTTTTTTCCAAAAAAAGACGCTAGCTAAAACAAATTTCAATAATGTTGCAGTTTTTAATGCATTCTGCATATTAAGCAGGCTTGATAAAACGCTGTCATATGAAAAAATCAGCGAAATTAGGAAGCTTTACCAACAAAGGAAAAAATAAAATTATAGCAAAAAGACAAAGGGATTAAAAAGATCAGCATCGAATTTATTTAAATAGCTGTGTCATAAAAATTAAAGGCTATACGTAGATTTTGCAAAACCCAGCCAGCCGTTTTTCCTACTGAAAAAAATTTTTTGGTTATACTTGTAACTTTAAAAATGTATAAGTTGTCTATGGAGCTTTATGGAAGACTTGTATTTTAAAAATTTATTATTGGGTTGGTGCATAATTAACGTCGGTTTTTTATTTGCACACTATTCAACAACAACCCAAATACAAGTCCGCCTATAACATTTCTGAATATTATTCTATTATTCCATTTGCTCGGTAGCCGATCAATTCCGCGAGCGAAGAAGTGAGCATTTTTTTACGTAATCCACGCTTTAATATCGGCCACAATTTCTGATTACGTCAAAAATGCTCACTTGTTCGCTCGCGGAATGATCGGCTACCGAGCAAATGAAGCTATTATTGATGTAGAGGTGAATATGCTCCAGAATAATATTCACAAATGTTATAGGCGGACTTGTATTTGGGTTGTTGTTGAATAGTGTGCAAATAAAAAAACCGTCGTTAATTATGCACCAACCCAATATGTTTCACATTTTTTGGGTTTTTTAACTTGTTTTTATTTTAATGTGTAGAAGTTGTCTATAGAATTCGGGCAATACCCTTTTTGTATCAAATTTACTTTTATCTGTACCAAACTAATTTTTCGTCCAAGCTAAACCAAATTTTGCATTTTAAGTCAAAATTTCGCGGGAATTCAGGTTTTATTGACATAAATTACTTAAATTGCTCAGAATCCGACCCGGTGTGGCCAGAAGCCACTGAAAATTGGTTTTTTGGGAGTTTACCAAAGGGGGGTAAACTTTTTGCGAAAAAGCGATTGAGCGAACCAAAATTCTAATCATATGGGCTAAATCGTTTAGAATTCTATCCCAAACCATTCTCAACCACTTAAAACCATCCTAAACCACCCTACACTGCTCCAAACTAGTATCTAACTGCCCTTAATAATTGCTTAGGGGTGGTATAAAGTGGTTGAGAATTATTCAGGGTAGAATTCTTAGCAATTTAGCCCATCTGACTGGAATTCTGATCCGCTCAATCACTTTTCTCGCAAAAAAATTTAGGGAGTTTTAGGAAAAACTTGTATTTTAAAAATTTATTATGTTTTACATTTTTTTTCGTTTTTTTATGATGTGTTTTTTATTTACATAGATTAAAGAACTCTTCTTTAGTTTGTATTTATTTGTTTGTTTTTAGATTGGTAAATAATCGTAAATAGTACTTTAAACATATCTCAAAATGTTATTGAATTAATGTATTTACTAACAAACAGAACAGCCGACACAAAAGAGACATCAGTCAAAGAATTGTTACCATAGGATTATGGTAGGCTGGATTACGCTGGGTTGACCATAGAAAAAAATTAAGAGGGGAGCATTTTCTGGCCCGAATGGTTCGAATACCACTACGAGCATACATACTTTTTTGATTAATATATTTTCGACATTTTCTTATTATAGTTTTGTTAAATCGACAGGATTTCCATTAGATCGGTATTCTTTGAAATATTGAAATTCTTTTTTATGATAATTACCGATCAGTTCCACCACAAAAGGAAATTGAATGCAGAGTTTTCATTGATCCGGATTTCACTGATCTGATAGCGGTATCAATGATAGTTTGGATCATTGATAGTCGGATCAGATCAGATCAGTGGCCGAAAATTTGGGGCCGGATCAAATCAGATCAACCGAATTTTGGCGAATTTTTTTATCAATTATCATTGATCCAGGTATCATTGATATCTTCGGACCAGATCAGATCAGATCAATGGCAAAAAACCGGATCAATGAAAACTCTGATTGAATGGCTGAATTGCACTAAACCCCCAGCACTCATTTCAGCTTGGGGGACCAAGGCAAACATTTTTTTAAATTAAAATTATTTAAAAGTGTAAATAAACTATTGTAACGTAAAAAGTAGGAAGCCAACCCACTAGGCTACACGTGTAGAACTTATAGAAATAGTCTTAATTTAACCTACCGTATTATCTCTAATAAGCGCCCCTCTCTAATAAG
This sequence comes from Ditylenchus weischeri, assembly GCA_029231635.1. NCBI lineage: Eukaryota > Metazoa > Nematoda > Chromadorea > Rhabditida > Anguinidae > Ditylenchus > Ditylenchus weischeri. The sequence goes on from JAMRYI010000227.1 coordinate 3,551, forward strand.
CGCCCCCTCTACTTTGAGGATCTGTATCTCGGGGCAGAGCAAATATTTTGCAGAGCTGTTTTTTGCGTTTTCTTAACTCCCACGAGCTCTACCAATTCCGCTTTTTGGATTTTGGTTGTGCACCCAAAAGTTTCGAGATCGACCCAAAATTTTTCCGATTTTCGGAGGGTTGAAAAATAAGCGCCCCGGGGCGCTTATTACAGATAATACGGTATATGTAACATAAAAAGTTTTTCAAGACTTTTGCTGAAAAAAGTAGTACAATTGATTGCTAGGGGTATAGTGCAATCAAATGCTGGCGGTTCAGTGCAAGTGCTCCAACTGAATAGGAAGGAGTCAAGAAAAATAAATAGGGAAAGCATAGGATCAAAAATTTACAGGTTTTTTTGCCATGATCTGATTAAGACAATCCAATTTGTTTTCTATGATGTGGCGTGACACGTAATGCCGTATTTTCTCTGATGGAGCGTGGACTCTGATTGAGTGTAAAGTGTACCTAATGTGTCTTTTTCAAATAACGTTTTGGAGCAACATTTTCTTGACACCCCGATGTTGAGATGTAAACAAAACTTTTGCACAATAAAAATTTGGACCCTAGTATAGAATACCCCCAAAACTTATGCCTTCTGAAACTTAAGTAAAGAGCACCCAAATATATGTTCCAGACCCCAGAAAAAATGCGTAAAACACTTATTAGTCACAACTTCCATACGCTGGCCTACCCCTAAGCCTAAGTAAAGAGCACCCAAATATATGTTCCAGACCCCAGAAAAAGTGCGTAAAACACTTATTAGTCACAACTTCCATACGCTGGCCTACCCCTAAGCCTAAGGGCTAAGCCTAAACTTGTTGTTCCGAAGGGTAGTTTCAACGATTTTTAGAAGGTCTGATTTTGGGGGGGGGGGTGGTATTCTATACTAGCGCCGAAATTTGGATTACAAGCATCAATATCAAAATTACGCAGTTTCTTCGAAAAAATGCCCTGTAAATTGGAGCGCTTCAGAAATGACACCGTAAACAACTGTTTTAGCCAAATCAACCGCTACAAATGCCTTCTTTTTGACCGAAAGATTGTTTACTTGTTTATTGATTCTGTGTTCGATACTATTGGCTTGGTTACAGTGGCGTGTCGAAGTCGATGTCGAAGTAGGCTTTTTAAATAGATTTTCGATATTCGAAATCGTTCAATTTTTTTTCTTCTGCTTTGACAAGAGCTAGGTTATTCACAGCCGACTTCAATTCTTTTTTACCTATCTGGTGCGGAATTTTATGTGCTATCTTTTGGGCTATAAAGTTTTTAAAAAGGCAACAAAAAATGCCCAACAAAACAATTTTTTGTGAACTACACCGTGTTCGCCTTTGCACTTCGACATGCCTTTATTTTTCTGGTCTTTTATGGTTTTTTTGCAAAAAGCAATTTAATTTAGCGTACTAAAGTATAATGCGCAATATTTTGAGGGCACAATGTGCACCAGTTTATTGTTTTTCATTAACAAATTGACAAACTCTATGATCGCAAATAAGTTTGCTCTTTGTGCACAACTTTCTATGCTCATTTTATTTTTTGCTTTTGTGATCTTTATCCATCAGAAAAGCATATGTTTATTTTCATTGCTCATTCAATTACAGAATAAATTTAATCAATTGTTTTTCATATTTTACGACAAAGTTGTAAGCACCTTCGACATCGACATGCCATTATAACCAAGGTTTAAAATATAGAAAATGCAAAAAAATAGTATGAGATAAAAAAAACGATCAAAAAATGGTCGAAATAAGTATGTGTGCTTGTAGTTTTGTGGTATTCGAACCATTCGAGCCAGAAAATGTTCCCCCTTTAACGTTTGGATACAAAAATTTGTGTTGTTTATTTGAGCCACATTTATAGCTTGTTAGAAAGCCCTGTTTCTCTGCTATCCAGTAACCATAGACTTTCCCGACTACGGGGTGTTATGCGGATACGGACACTATTTCGCCGCTACCTTTATTTCGCCGCACTAAAAATCGAGAAAAAACACAGCAATTGAACATACCGTAAATACTCTAATAAACGGGCCCCCTACAGTTAACTATTTTCAAATTTGTTTCGTTTTTTTAACCCGAACATTGTTTATTTTTTAAAACGTACGACAACTCATTTTGTACATCTTTCCTAACTCAACAAAATGAGTGGTCGTACGTTTTAAAAAATAAACAATTTTAGGATTAAAAAAGCAAAACAAATTTGAAAATGGTTAACTGTAGGGAGTGTGCCGTTTATTAGAGTATTTACGGTAGTTTTGTAAGCTGGGGCCTATCGCATAAAGAAACTCTGGCATGCGTACCTTTTTTATGCATCCAGAGTCACTTTCGAGTGATTTGTGTCTAAGGAATGTGGGTGCGCGCATCCCAACCCCAAGCCCCGAAGGTGGCGCAGGGGCTTGATGGGATTAGAGATGCGCGCACTCACTTACCTTAGACAAAATTTTGAGCAAGACTTTTGAATAAAATGCATTTCAAGTGATTATGCTCAGCTCCAGTGTGAAAAACATAGTTAAACACCTGTTTTGTGCGGCGAAATAACGGTCGCGGCGAAATTGTGTCACTTTATTTCCAAGCTTTTTTAAGAAACGTCCTGATTTTTCAATTGCAGCCCAAACAATTTCAAAACAATTTGAAAGTCAGAACCAGGGGTTTTTATACCGAAAAACAAAATTAACTTTAGTTTGCCAATTAAATTTTAACAACGCCAGATATTGTCGAACACCATTCTCACTGTCTTGTCATTTAGTGCAGAGTATTCCAGCTCTGCGACCAACTCTTTCAGATGTACTGAGCGATACAGAGTGCTCAAAACATTTTGACCCTACTAGCGAATACCCCATGCAATACCATCCCCCCACAGCCCAACAATTTTTTTTCAAAGTCGTGTTTTGACCACTCCTAAGTAATTTTTATGCGCTAAAAACGATAAAAAGGTGTTTTTGAGCATTTTCTGACACAAAAAATTGACTTTTGGAATTTTTTTTTGACAAAATATGACTTTTTGCCTTGGGGGACCAAGGTAAACCACATTATATAAGGGTATTTTGCTCCGTTTTGGTCACTAGAGCTAGGCAAAAAGAGTCTTTAAATGCATTTTATGATCAAGAGTACTTCTCGGAATCATGTCTAAGGCGAGTGAGTGCGCGCATCTCTAACTCTCAAACCCCCTGCGCCCCCGAAGGGGGCTCGGGGGCTTGGAGTTGAGATACGCACATGCCTTAGACACAAATCACTCGAAAGTGACTCTGGATGCATGAAAAAGCATGCATACCAGAGTTTCTTTATGCGGTAGGCCCCAATTAACAAAACTATGTTCAAATTTCATCTTTTTAGGGGCCTCTAGGTACCCTTTTCGGGTGGTTCACCTTGGCCACCCAAGGCAAAAATTTGGTAAATTTTTTTCTCAAAAATCACCTTTTTGTGTCAGAAAATGCCAGAAAACATCTTTTTATAGTTTTAAGCTCATAAAAATCACTTAGGAGTGGTTAAAACACGATTTTTAAAAAAATTTGTTGGGGGAAGGGTATCCGCTAGTAGCGCAAACATTTTAAATAAATCTAAGTTTTTTTGACTAAGACAATCTATACAAAAAATGTTCACTATAACCGAATTAATTTTAAAAAAATTTTAACGAGTACGCTGACAGACATCAGAAAACTGAGAACAGTCACTACAAAAGTGTCAAAAAAGCGCTTGAACATGGCGAGCATTTTTATATAAGTCTTCTGAGTCGAAAAAACACATCTTGTCAGGTTTGATTGCAAGAAGGAAGACAAACCAAAAGCTTGGTGAAGCCATACTCCTGCGCTATCAGCATCTTCCTAGCATACCGTATTATCTCTAATAAGCGCCCCGGGGCGCTTATTTTTCAACCCTCCGAGAATGGGAAAAATTTTGGGTCGATCTCGAGATTTTTGGGTGCACAACCAAAATCTAAAAAGTGGAATCGGTAGAGCTCGCGGGAGTTAAGAAAATGCAAAAAACAGCTTTGCAAAATATTTGCTCTGCCCCGAGATACAGACCCTCAAAGTAGAGGGGGGCGCTTATTAGAAAGGGGGCGCTTATTAGAGATAATACGGAAAGTAAAGCAGCTAGACGAATCCACCAAAAATTGTTCTCATTGCTCCAGCACCAACCTAGAAACGATCAGCCATCTTCAACAGACATGTCACATTTTCAACTGAAATACAACTTACTTTAATTGCATCATAGCCACACTGGACATATTTCTCGACAGTTTCCTGTAAGCTCTGGCTGAACTAAATACATTGGTGAAAAATATGAATTTATGCCTTTCTTTCGCCTCTTTGCTGCAATTTTCTCCCGCGCCTCGCAAGCTGATTGTGAAAGATGTGTCGTGTGAAATCGCTTCACTAAAATAATAGCATCAAAAATAAATGGAAAGATAACCATTCACACGCCCATCTAATGGGCGAACGCCCATCTAATGATAAATAGATGCTCCTTTAAAATATAGATTACAAGCCGAAATTTTTCCAAATTTTCCATGTAAAAACTACTTGCTTTAAAAAATACCAACCTGTTTGCACCACTTATATCTACCAGCTGATGATTCCAAAACACCCATATTTCGGAGTTCACTTGTTGAAAACGAGAATATTATTATCTTCTTTGTCGACACTAAACTAGCTTCTTATTCAACACGCAGATGGTCTCCGAGAAAAACTTACTTGCTTCCAACAGATCTGTGGTAGAAGTATACTTGCCTTTCACCTCTCATTTCTTTTGAATCGCCTTTTCCATACGCTGCAAATGCTCCTTGTTGGCCTTCATCACTTCTACGGAGATTTCACTTACGAGACTTCTGATAGCTTCTTTCAGTTTTTCACGACGTTCAGCATTGCTAGTTTCTTCATTTTACATGTGATCACTCATTTTTGCAGTTATTTGACACCTAAAAAACCAAAATAGAATCTCTATAAAAATCAGATTCAGCAAAGTATTTTAAAATACAGGTGAAATAATGTCATGGGTCTCAGATAATAGTCATTTGCCGATAGCGAAAAATTGAGTTCTGAGATTTCTTGTTAGATACCCTAATAAAACCATGCTAATTACGACGGCATTTTCCCTTTTCGCGTTTTCAAATATAATTTTGAAATGGGGTGTCAACACTTTGAAAATTTTGACCAAACACTTTCTTTTGCATACAAATCTACATTTTTCTACTACACTCATAACTATTATAAACTAACTGGTGTAAAAAAAGTTCCCGGTGGGTTTTTAGGCTAATGTTTAATAACAAATTTTATTTCAAAAAAATATTCCAAACATATGGTTTTGTAGCTCTTTCCTTCCTCTACCGAATGATATAAAAAGTTTTTATTTTACTTAATAAAATGGCCTCCCTGCGCCTTAATGCATTTCCGGAGTCTTTTCGGGAAAGCGTCAATGGCATTTTGGATCATTTCTTGGGGAACCGCGTCCCACTCTCTGACCAATGATGCCTTCAGTGCCGGGATGGATTTGTGGGGCCTAGAGCAGGCCTTTGACTGGAGGTAAGGCCAGGCAAACTAGTCCATGACAGGTCGGGAGAATTGGGCAGCCATTCACCTTTTGGGTTGCGCCAATCAGGGTCAACAGTGATGGCATCAGGGAAATGCTCGGCAATCCATGCCTTCTTTCTTCGTCCAATTTTCCACCAAACTTCCATCACAAATAAAAACTTTATAAATCATTCGGTAGAGGAAGGAAAGACCTACAAAACCATATGTTTGGAATATTTTTTTGAAATAAAATTTGTTATTAAACATTAGCCTAAAAACCCACCGGGAACTTTTCTTACACCAGTTATTAGTAGGTCAGGAACATATTTACCAGATTTGATTCTTGCACCTCTAATGCCTGGTAAATATTCGAGCGGAGTCATATTGACCGCAACTGTATAAGGTGCTGTTTTTGTTGTATGACATCGAAAATAAAACAAAACAAGAATCTCAGAAAAAATAGTCAAAATGTAGCTAGCTAGCAACGAGACAGGCAAAGTAAAAAAATGAGCTCTTGTTGATGTGTAAACTTTTTTACAGGCCTTTGAAATGTGTTCTGGAGTCATAATGACCCCACGGTAGTCCTACGGTTATTATCAAGCATTTTATAATCTAGAATTTGGAATTCACTGAAGCACATCACAATAATGCTAAAAATGGTACTTTAATCAAGTATATGGACCCTACACAGATATTGCTCATTTAAAAATGGTGCTTACTCCAACTGCCTATTTTCTTCTACTTTTTTACTTTGTGTTAGCAGTCCAACAAAGGGAACAGCTGTTTTTAAATGACAGCATACCAATATTTTTGGATTCAGCTGACGGAATCACCTATCCAGGCCTGCAGTACAATTTTAGCTTGGAGGATCAACTTCAATCTAATTTAAGTTACTACCAAGCATTAGTATTTTACAATCTACCTTATGTCAAACCGATCGTGCCAGGCACAGAGTTCTCCGAAACTGAAATGCTGGACACAGAAGAATATAAAAAGGTGTGTTTATGCATCACTAAACATATTCTAATCTGTTTTCAGTTAGTGCTAAATCGAGAATACGGGAAATTTGGGCACTATTGCCCACAATTTGAAGATGATAAGAATTACGAAAAACGACTGCCTATGGATCTGGACTGCTTAAATTTAAATGTTTTTGCCCCACCGCTCGAGGTTTGTAACAAATATTTTGAGCGTAAAAATAATTTTAACTTTTTTGGGGTTATGAATAGGGTTGGGCAATTGTCAGACAATCGCAAACGCGGACAATTGTCCAGAAGACGGACACTTGCAGTCCTACTGGCTCCAACATTTTCACTGTTCGGATGAACTGAGAATTATCAATTCTCAATTGTCACTGGTCAACCCTAGTTATTCAGAAGAAAATTCAAATTGAAAAAAAAAAATGGGCACTACTGGAATATATTTTATTATATTCTAGCAGCGTCAAAAATGCCTTTTTAATGTATTTTTCGATTTTATGCAACATTTGAAATTTTTGTTCAATTTATGTATGACGTAACCTTCCGAATAACTCCCACGTCAAATAGCTCCCCCGGAGGGTTATTTTTCAACTCATCGAAAATCGGAAAATTTTGAGGTCGATCTCGAGATTTTTGGATGAAAATGAAAAATCTAAAAAGTGGAATCGGTAGAGCTCGTGGGAGTTAAGAAAACGCAATAAACAGCTTTGCAAAAAATTGACTCTGGGCTGAGATATAGGTCCTTAAAGTTGAAGGGGGGGGATTATTGGAGGGGGAGCTATTAGAGGTAATTCGGTATACATATTTATGCATGTATAAAAAATGTACCAAGCCCATCAATTCATCTCCATGCAACCTTACCGTATTTTCTCTAATAGTAGGCCAGGGCCTTATACTTTTCACTCATGCTCTAGGAGGGACTACTATTAGAGGGGGGGCCTTTTATTGGAGTGGGGGCTATGTGTTTTTCAACTTTTCGGAGCCAACCAAAATTCAGCCATAAAGACCTTTGCCTGGTCAATTTCGAATTTATTATTATCCATAAAATATTTATTTACAAAAGGAGAGAATTTTACACACAAAACGAACAAAATTAGATTCGATTATAAGGATTCGTCGCTCAGGTATCCGTTTTCTTAGTCTTCTTCGCAAATTCAAAAAAAAAAACAGTTTTTTCTGGGGTCGGGTGATTTTTTTAACTGATTTTTAGTCGGTTAATCAACCCGATTGTAATTGGTCTTTGCACATATTTAACTGGCAGGTGAATTTTGGTTAAAAATGCCACAGTTAATTCCTTCAAAAATATTCTTCCGACTTTTATTATACAGTTAACTGTCATTATACAGTCAACTCCTACTTTACAGTCAACTCTCGCTATACAGTCAACTCCCAAACTTCAAAAAGTTTGATGTTGATTTGTTTAACTTTCATGAAAATTGTTACGGTTTGTTGATAAAATGATTTTTGACCTTTTTAACCGGTTAATTAACCCGATATTTAATGACAAGTCAATAAACCAACCATAGTTTTTTCACATTTTTTTGCAAGGTGTAGGTAAAATGACCTTCTATGGGGCCTACTATTAGAAAGAGGCCCTCTATTAGGAGGGGGCCTTCTATTACGTATGTACGTCAAGTATTTCGTGCCTGTCGCTAAGCCTATAACAAAACTGAATAAGCAGGAAAGGAAAAAAAGGAAAAAGGAACATAATTTTCTACAAAACTTGTTGCAAATTTAAATTGTATAATTTTAATTTAAAAAGCGAACTGTCTTTTGCTGTTCGCATGAGACTTATTTCTGTAAATCTTCAAACATTTATATTTCAGTTTGTGTTCAAAACATTATAAAGTTATATTTTGTTATATAGTGGAATTTAGTTCCGTCCTAACATGCAAGCACCGTGGCGCAGTGGGAGCGTGCTGGGCCCATAACCCAGAGGTCGGTGGATCGAAACCACCCGGTGCTAGGAACATTTTTTTTCGAGTTATAACGAAATATCTTTTTTGTTAAGCTGCCATACCTTCATTGATAGAAGAATTAAAAGTAAAAATTTAAATTTAAAACTTTAGTTTTACTTTCACCAAACTCTAACATGTAACAACCCTGAAAATTAGTCAAGCAATAAGACATACAGGATGGCCCAATTTTTTCTAGCTATCAAATTTTGGCCATAACTTTTTTCATTTTCAATATTTTGACGAGACTTTTTTTTATATTCGGAAGTTTAGATGTTGGGAACAGTGCTCGGAAGTCGTACTACGAGTACGAAGTACGATAGAAAAAAAGGTCAGTACGAGTACGAATACGAAGTCAGAACGCTAAGTACGAGTACGAAGTACGAGAAGTAAAGTACGAATCGTACCTTCACTGAACTTTTGCATGTGAGCATTTTTTGATTCTTTATATGAATTTAAAGCTGTAACTTCTTTTCAAACTATAAATTTATGAAATGTGAACGAATTTAGCTTACATTTTCTACACTACATTTTACTTAGCCTATTGTCAATAATGAGTAAAATGCGTTTTCTAAATTTTTTTCCGTAATTTAATGTGCTTTATTTTGGGCCAAAATAGTTATTGGAAGCAGTGCTCGGAAGTCGTACTCATACTTCATACTCGTACTCATATCGTACTCGTACTACGAGTACGAAGTACGAGAGAAAAAAAGGTCAGTACGAGTACGAATACGAAATACGAGACCAAATAATAAGAGGTACGAGGTACGACTACGAGTACGAGAGAAAAAAAAATTACGGTACGAAGTACGAGTACGACCAAATTCAAAAATTCCGAGCACTGGTTGGGAAATCTATTGGTACCAAAAGTGTTGATTTTCGTCTCCATTTTTACTGCCAAAAATTTGTTTAATTAAAAAGTTGCTTTTTTGTTTACCCATGGTTTGCACACCTCTAGAAAAGTGAAATCTTAGTCAATGGTTATTTGGAGAGAACACAAGTATGGTAGCAGCAAAAGTGTTGCAGCCAAGCTTAAAAGAACAAAGAAAAATATTTTTTTTTGTTGAAAAAAGCTTGAAAAAAAATTGCTGAAGCGAAAAAGCAAATTGGAGTGGCACACCAAGTTCGAATACCAAGGAACTTTCGAGAGAAAGAAGAAAGCTAGCAGCAAGTTTGACTTTGTTTGAACATTGTTTTTATTGCCTCTTGTGTTCTTCGCTCTTTAGTAGGTGAAATTATAAAAGGAGACAGCTGAGATGGTCTTTTTTTAAGGCGAATCCTCATCCAACTCCACATTCGAAAAACTTTGCCCTTTTTTGGAGCTGCGTACGCACCATGGGTTAGCAAAAAAGTAACTTTTCAATTAAACACGTTATTGACAGTGAGCATAATGATGAAAATCAACACTTTTGGTAACAATCGATTTCCTAACATCTCAGCTTTCGAATATAAAAAGATCTCGTTGAAATATTGAGAATGAAAAAAGTTGTGGTTGAAATTCGATGCCTAGAAAAAATTGGGCCACCCTGTAATACAGGGTTGGGCAAATTTGTTGCACTTTTTGTTTTGCTCATAACTTTTCAAATTTATTGTGTCTCGACGAGATCTTTTTTTTATGCGATAGAGGACACTCCGGGAAATCGAATGACATCAAACATGCATATTAACATTTATTGAAACATCAACAAAAACAATAGACAAAATCAATCTTTTGATTTTTTACAAAATCAATTATCTTGTTCGACACTTCTGCCTTGGACTTTAATGCATCGTTGTAGGCGGCGACCATAGCTGTTCATTGCTCTTTGGACCATGTCAGGAGGCAGTTCTTGGAAGGCTCGAACAATCCTTTGCTTCAGTTCTTCGAGATCGGCAGGCTGAGTTCGGTACGGTTCATGCTACCAGTTTCAAAGAACTTGACCCACCAGTCGTAGATTTGTCGATTGCTTGGAGTCCTTGCATGTCTTACGTACTTCTTTCGATACTCGATTTGAACTCTTTTCGGTGACCCATGCATCCAATACCAGATAATTGTCAAGGCTTTTTGCTCGATCGAATATTCCATTTGTAGCTAAAATCAAACAAATGTTTAACAAGTCAGCAAAACATGAAAACACGAATAGAAAATAATGATATTGGTGTCATTCGATTTCTCGGAGTGTCCTCTATCGAATAAAAAAAGATCTCGTCGAGACACAATAAATTTGAAAAGTTATGAGCAAAACAAAAAGTGCAACAAATTTGCCCAACCCTGTAGAATGTATGATTTCAAAAAACATACTCAACACAAATATATTGAACGAAATTGAAACACAATTGAATTGATCAAATTGTTTGTAGATTTCAGGAGAATGTGTTATACCCTGTTTATGTTTTGATTCATGGAGGTAAATTGGTGCATGGTTCATCTATTGACTTAGGTTTTTTCAATTTGGTTAGTGCAACATTGATGTACTCACCCTTGGTTTAGGCATGGATGGAATAGTGAAAAATTTTGTGAGCAAAGGAATTGTTGTTGTTACTCCTAATTACAGGCTCGGCATTTGGGGTAGGTAATCAAGTCATCTTTGGGATATGGAAGATTTGACAAAAACTAGATTTGACAAACTTATGTATTGGCAAAACGATTTTTGGCAAGCTTAACTGAACTATTTAGGCAAAAGTAAATTGTAGTGCCTAGTTCTAAAAACCCTGAAGCCATTTTTTTCATAGTTTTAGCTGCCAAACCATGCACAGTGTCTGCAGTTTTTGGCCTATTTTGAAAAGGACGTGGTTACTTTTCATCGTCAAAAGGTTCAAAAATCCCGTCAAATTAGTAATTTATCCAGTCAAATCTAAAAAATTTGTTTGTCTCAAAGAATTTTCAAACTTTTTGTTTTAATTTTCTAAAAAATTTTACACCAAAAAGTAGCCCTGAGTCTCAGCTTTTCAACAAGCTATTAACTGATCTAATAAAATTAAAAAAACTTTCAGAAAAAAGTCTTTGAATGGATTGAATTTTCAGAAAAAGTTATTGTATTCAAGCTTTTTTTTATACAATTTTTTTTAAAATCATATGAGGTCAGTGGATAGCTTATCAGAAAGCTGAGATTCAGGGCTACAATTTGGTATAAAGAGTTTACAAAGAATAAACCATTTTTAAATAAAATAACAAAATTTTCGAATTTGACGGGATTTTTGAACCTTTTGACCGTTACTACACATTTGCGCAAATTTTTTCCTTCAAGTATTTCACAATCCAATTCTACGCAAAGCTTCTGTGTTTACACCTTTTTTTATCCTTATTTATCTTTTTTTGTAGTGCGCGGTATAGCGCTAACTTTTATTTGGTTTAGTAAAAGATGTCTTCGAAATCAAGCAAAATGAAGATGCTGGTAACATCAAATCAAACGTTAACGCACATTTTGAGCCTTCAGAATACTTGCTGTACTTTGAAAAAACTTATGTCCGTTGTGTAAAGGCTTCTATCCTGTCGCGATGTGGAACCAAAGGGAAGCAGCACTGAAATGGCTACCGAGAACAAGCAATCAGGTTGGAAGCTTCAACGACCATTTCCCAAGAGCTAACATGCCACTAAATCAGTTTATCGTCCGTATGAAAGACGAAGAAGAGAAGACCCGCCAAATTGTCGTAAGGTCAGTCATAGGTTTCAGTTTCATTTGCTTATTTTGTGTTTAGGTCCAGAGTTAATCATGCCGAAGTCATTCGTCGGCCTCGTCGAGAGGTGCGTGAAGCAAACATCAAAATTCTAGTCCAAAAATACAAGACTGATCGTCAATTGGAGTTCTTGAAGACAATTCAGCATCATCTGGCTCGTTTCGCATACACTCGCCGATATGATCCTGAGGAATAAAACGACGAAGAAAGCAAGAAAGTCAAGTTTAAAGTTATTACTTTGGACGATACTCTGAGCAAGCTTTAATATCAGAATAGAAGATTGAGATTATTTTTAGATTTAGTTTTGGTAGAGGAAGAACCGCTGGAAAAAATCTGCCTAGAACAATTTGGCACCTCTCTGACTGGAAGGGATCTGCAGCGTTTCTAACCAGAACAGTGGCTAAATGACTAGGCAGTAAACTACTACATGTAACTTCTTGTTCAGCAAAGTCAATTGGATCAAAGCTTACCATCGGTAAATTAGGTTTTCCGTTTTTTTATTTAGCTTTAACCACTTTCAGACTCCTTCTTTTACACACGCTTGGAATCGAAAGGACTGAAGGCGATGCTTGGTTTTGCTAACAGTGTGGATATTCTAGAATATGAATTGCTGATGCAACTGTCGATCCATCCAATTGGCTCTGTTTCTGCCCAGAGGTATTGAAACGGTTTCATTGTTTGGGGAATAATTTAATATTTTGCAGGACATTCCTAAGCAAAACAATGGCTTTGACTGTGGAGTCTTCTTATGCAAGTTTGCTGAATGCCTCTCTCGAAAGGGAAAGTTTGGTTTTGATCAAGCTCATATGGCGGCTATCAGGAAGAAAATGGCTGAAGAAATTAACTCTGGAAAATTGATGTAGAAAATATTATTGTTTATTGCTTTTTTTATTGTACTGTCGAAATAAAACGTCAACGCACCCATTTTACTTATGCCGTCACCATTGTCCCTTTTATACCAGCCGGACATATACGGTCGTTTTACTCATGCCTGAAACAATTGAATAGTATTCAAACTGCAAGCCGGGTTGTTGAGGGTTGACTGTATCAGAAACATCAGTCACTCAAAAGTGACTCTGACTCTTGTTAATATTTTTGACGGCAACGGAGGGTTTTCTTCAGTAGTACCAATTCACCAAAAAAATATTCTTATTTAAATAGTAGTCGTAATTTTATAGCCTTTTTCAGGATTCTACAATTTCAAAGAAAACAAAACAGGGCATAGCGCACGAGGACTGTATGATAAACTTAATGCTCTAAAATGGGTCCACAAATATATCGGAGGTTTTGGAGGAGACAACAAACGTGTCACTATAGGTGGCTACAGTGCTGGCGCTTGTGCTGTAGCCGTTTTAACTCTTGCTGCTTTAGCCAATCCAGAATGTATATTTTGTAAGAAAAAATTATATTTTTTATCGCTTTAATTATGTTAGATCAACTTTTTAACAACGTCATTCTGCATAGTGGTTATCATCAGACATGTATAGCGGGAGGAGTTTTTAGCCAAAACTATGAAGAACCACTGGCGAAATTGGTTGGTGAAATTACTGGATAGTTCCTAGGTCAACTCCATAAGTTGTCAGACTGCTTGTTTTCGGTTACCCCGATCTCCTTTATTTTTATTTATTTCAGGGTTAAAACAATTTTAGTATGTTATTTAGCAGTCAATAAATGGAATAACGGATTTCATGTAAAAAAAAAAAGTTGAAATTCACCCTGAACCAAATTACCAAAAAAAAATTAGGCAGATTTATTATGCCTTATTGGCGAAAACGAAAATCAGCTACTTTTTATGATGAATAATTTTAGATAAATTGTACATTAGAGAACCAGGAAACATGCTTTAAAACAAAGTCCATACAGCAAATTCTAAGTGCCACCAAGGCAAGTTATTTACTCTTTAATCGATGTACAGGGTGATCAAACTTTTTCTCCCACATTTGTTTTGCCCATAACTTTTTATTGAAAGGCTCAAATTTTGTGTTAGACAACCCATTTGAAAGCCCTAGAACTGCCATTTTGTTTAAAAAAGAACGTAGAGCTTTTGGCAACTGGAACCCAAGCTGCAGCTATTTTATAAATTCTTGAAAAATTCAACAAGTTATCACCAAAGGTTTATTAAAGGAACAACAGCAGCATTTTTTTATCTGGTCTCCACACTTCTTCCATTTCTTTCAATGCAAATTTCTAGCCGGCGACAAAAGTTATTCATAGCTCCATCGATCATATCCTGCGGAATTTGGCCCATTTCTTCGACGATCCGTTCACTCAAAGCAGCAAGAGAAGCAATCGGCTGATCCGTGTAAATCCGACTTTTCACGTAACCCCAACAAAAGTAATCCATCCAAGTTAGATCCGGAAACCTTGGCGCCCATCTTATTGGTGCGGGATTACGGCCTATAATACGGCCAATAATAACGAATTGAGCCTTTTCTTGATCGGTACACGACATTGCTAAGATATCACAAAGAATTAAATTTGATAAATTTTAAAAATAGCGGCAGCTTGGGTTCCAGTTGCCAAAAGCTCTACGTTTTTTTAAAATAAAATGGCAGTTCTAGGGCTTTCGAATGGATGGTCGAACAAAAAATTTGAGCCTTTCAATAAAAAATTATATGCAAAACAAATGTGGGAGAAAAAGTTTGATCACCCTGTATAACAAAAACACTACACTTGTTTCATTATGAACAAATTTTGCGCCTCAAAATATTTTTCTTAATTTCTGACTTTTGGGAAACTTTTTTTAGTATTTGTTTGCCCATGCTTCAAACTAACTGACTAACGATGACACCTGATCCTGAGTCAGTTTTGTAGATTTGTAGGACTGTAGGATTTCTCGTTGTACGAGAAAAATGCTGAAGTTATCAACGTGAAGTTATTGACGGGACAAAGACTGACTCAGGATTTGTAGGTGTTCACCCAGGGTGACCAACTTGCCGTTATTTAGTGGCATTGCCGTTATTTCGCACAATTTTGCCGTTATTTTTTTTGAAAATAATGACATTTTGTCTAGTTTTGGATTATTAAATTAAAAAATGCCGTTATTTTTGGATTCTTCTATTTGGAATGCCGTTATTTTGGAACATGTTGCCGTTATTTTCAAAATTTGAGTTGGCTACCCTGTGTTCATCCTAAGTCGAAAATAAAATAAAAATTAATGCCTAGCAAACGACAAAAAAAAACAAGTTCATTAAAAAAATCAAAATTATGTTTTTTGTTTATTAAATTATGAAGAAAACAAAAGTTAAAAAACTTAAATTACTTTTTACCGTATTTTCTCTATTAGAAGGGCAGTCTCTAATGGACGGCCCCTTCATTTTTTGACTAGGATTTCAGAGTTAAGGCCATTTTTGATTGACAATTTCGCGATTTTTTAGGGGTTGAAAAATAGACGGGCATGCCCTTCTAATAAAGAAAATATGGTATACAGTCGACTCTCGTTATAACGACGCTCGATATAACGACCCGCTCGATATAACGACCCAATAAAACTCATTTGGTTGGTCCAAGTGTATTTTATAGCTTGATATAACGACTCTCGATGTAACGACTCTCGTTATAACGACCCATTTTTAGCCGGCCCCTTGCGGGTCGTTATGACGAGAGTCGACTGTATATAATTTTTCTACATTTTATTAAAATGTTATGGCTTTTTTATAAACGTTGTCGTTGTCTTTGGATAAAATGTTTTATAAAAGCATTTTCACGGCAACGAAGACGACACTGACGATCCTTTTATAACAGATCCAACGAAAAAAAAAAATGCAAATTAGACAAAATCTTGACTGAAAATGCAAAATTTATACTCTTTATAGTATTTGGGACGGGTGGGTGGGAGGATGGGTAACGCATTTGAGTACATGTTTGGTCACAAAGGAAAACTTTTTTTTTAGTGTAATATTTTTATTTGCATGTTTATACTCATTCGAAATCTCTTTTAATGGCGGAGGACCTTTCACAATCAGATTTGAAGATTGCTGTGAAAAAATTGAGATTTTGCCCTTTCAAAGTTTAAAGTGGATTTATATTAGGTTGATCCAAAAGTTCTTGGGCACCTTGAAAAAATTTATTTTCGATTTTTTTATTAACGTGTTAATATTTTAGCATGATGTTTATCATTCCAATGTTTGCAGATCTAATTCAGAGGAGATATCACTCGAAGTCACATCAACAAAACAGCTCTCCAAAATCTTTATTCAACAAAATAATCTCCCTCAACATCAACAACATTTTGCCATCTTTCAGGCAATCTCCCAATACCTTTAACAAAGAATCTAATCGGTTTCGAATCAAAATAAACTTGCAGATCTGTTAAAATTGCTTCTTCTGTTGCGTATTCTTTGCCAGCCAAAAAGTGCTGCATCGAGCGAAATAAATGGAAGTCGGCGAATAAAAAAATCGAAAATAAATTTTTTCAAGGTGCCCAAGAACTTTTGGATCAACCTAATATTTGAATTTCAAAATACGATATAGGCGCCGATAGGCGCCTGCTGTCCCTTGTTTGGATATATTGGGTTGGTGCATAATTAACGTCGGTTTTTTTGTTGTGTTAATTTAGTGAACATCTGACATTTTAATTCATTCTGTTTTTGCTCACACATATTAAATAAAATAATAAGACAGACTACCACGTCAATTGCTCGCTCAAAAACTGGCAAGTAGGAAAAATTTACGATGACCTAGAAGAAATTGTGGCCGATATTAAAGCGTGGATTACGTCAAAAAAATGCTCACTTGTTCGCTCGCGGAATTGATCGGCTACCGAGCAAATGGGAAGCTGTTATTGATGTGGAGGGTGAATATGCTCCAGAATAATATTCAGAAATGTTATAGGCGGACTTGTATTTGGGTTGTTGTTGAATATTGTGCAAATAAAAAAACCGACGTTAATTATGCACCAACCCAATACTTTGGATCTTTTATAAAAAGGTCGTCATTGTCGTCGTGGTTGCCGTAAAAATGCTCTTATAAAAAAGATTATTCCAACGACAATGCGAACCATGACAACAACGTTTATAAAAGAGCCAATAGAAATTCTTTTTAGACTGCAGCATATTTTGGTCTTCAATATAGCGCACCAGACGGCATATTCAAAACTAGGAAAGAGATGTTAGATGATGCTAGCAAGGCCCAAACTAAACAACCTATAAATATTCTAATGGGAACTGTATTGCATGAATTTGTCAATTTCGGTGAATAAATCATGGATCAATGCAAATTAAATATTTTTTCAACTTAAGATGGATTAATTAGAAACTTGACCAACAAGCCATATGGCCGTCCTTATATGAGAGAAGCATTTGATAGGATAGTGCTCATAGGCACAGGCACAGAAAACATACTTTCACTTATTCTTGACAAAAAGAATGCGCAAATTAATATACTTCATGAGCAAATGATCAGTGCTCTAGAAAAATTGCTAGATGTTTATTTCATGGGCTTGGATGAAGATGAAACAGATGATGTAGGCAACTTCAGGGTTTGCACCAAGGTTAGTCAGTCTAATGAAATATTTTGCAACATTAATTTTCAACTTTTTCTGTCAGTCATTAACAATGAATATTTTTAGTTGCATAAAGCAAAATTTTCCATATTAAAGTAATTTAAAAAATACAGGGGGGCCCAACATAAACACATGAATGAATTTTCACCATAACTTTTTAAATCTGAGGTACTTTGACGAGATATTTTTTTTCATTTGAAAGCTGATTAGATGACACCAAATTTATTGATTTTAATGCTTGCTATCACTGTTGAAAACATATTTGATTGAAAAGTTAATTTTTCATCTTTTAGCCAGGTCCGCAATGCTGAAGAGAAGGCAAAGTGTGTCAAATGGTTCATCAGATTTACAGATCAGATTTTGACACCTTATGAAAATAAAAAGTCAACAACAAATCTAAACATTAAAATCTGAACAGATGAACTGGGGCCTATTTCACTATTTGAATAGTGGAAAATTTTCCATGGAAAATTGGAAAATGGAAAGTGGAAAATGGAAAATACAAAAGTCCTGTTTCACTAACTGAAAAGTGGAAATGGAAAGTGAAAAATGGAAAGTGGAAATTTTCCACTTTTCTGTTTCACTAACATATTTTCCATGGAAAATTGGAAAATTTTCCACTTTTTCTAAAAAAGCTCTATTAGCAGTTTTACATGTTTAGACGCTAAAAATACAGTTTTAGTCGTAAAAATAGGTGTCTAATTAGTTGCATAATTGATCTGGCACAACAAGCACGTGTTCTTATCTTTGTATTTTACATAAATAATAATTACTTTTTTAAAAGCTACTCTTCTAGAGCTACCCATCCACTCAACATCCTCACAGATTGAGAACAACAAGTTTATTCAGCGCACAACAAAACAACAACAGCGGAAACTAGCATTGCACATCTACCAGATTCCCTCAAACGAATATTCTTCATCCTCCATTTCTTCTTGATCATGCTCTGACTGTTGAGCGAAGACTCTCAATTACGGTAGGACACCACTTCCACGATCTCACCACTCTCAGGCACATCCATTCCCTTGACTTGAGGACTCTCCACATCGATGATGGCCAAAAGCAATTTTTCTACCTAAATCCAAAACGTAAAATTATGTAAAACAATCTTAGACACGAGAAATTATTTACCTCACTGAATATAACTGCACCTGTTCCTGTCTTCTTTGATTTGTCCACTTTCTCCATTGTTGGAGTTTTGCTTTGGGACCACATGCTATCCCTTAGTTGCTTGCAGGTTTTGTCACGGAACGAAACGAATCCTTCGGCGACGAGCTCACATCGAATTGCCTCCCATGTTTCGTCCTTCAATACCAACGAAGACAATGACATTGCAGCAGCTTACCTCGTGTTGACTGGGGAAATAAGCGAGCTTGACTAGTGTTCCATCCACCGCACCGCATACTGTCGGCATTCCTAGGATACATTACAACATTCCTCAACAATAACTTTTTATACAAGCAACTAAAAAAGAAAAGCAGTACCAGGATTGGCTATCCGCAAGAAGCTTGAACCTATTCTTCTGCATGATTCTTCCTCAGCTGGCCACCGAATGTTGTTGAAGAGTTTGAGATTTATCGCGGACGTCACTTTCCTTATTGCTCGATAGACAGATGGCTTAGAAGGTCCTAAAAGCGTGGATAAGAAATACCACCAACACTATTTTATCATACCTTGTGCATCACCGATAGCATAAAAGAAGATGTTGGAAGCATAAAATCGAAGAGCACATAAAAGCTTAACCTTTGCTGACATTGTTTGAGATCGGAACGTAGACGGCTTCAACTGGTCCCCAAGAATGCTGAGAAGAACTTCGACTTGACGAGGAGTAAGACGGAAGCGCTTACGAAACTGCCCCGGATCGGTAACCACTTGCCTAGGCCGGAAGGTTCGCACATGCTGCCTGATTTCTCTTTGATCCCTCTTTTCATCGGAGCTTTCACTGCTTGACGAGAACATCCTAAATTGGAAATCAATCAAAGTAACAATTATGTAGCACAACAGCAAGCTACACGAAAACACAGTATACAAGACTCCAACAAGAGGCTTAGCACAAAGAAAAAGTCATGAAAAAAATTTTCCAAAAAATTGTAGACCGTAGCCTTAGTCATCAATTTTCCATGGAAAATTTTCCGATTTTCTACTTTCCATTTTCCACTTTCCATTTTCCACTTTTCAAATAATGAAACAGAAGCAAAAATTTTCCATGGAAATTTTCCATTTTCCACTTTCCATTTTCCATTTCCAATTTTCCATTTTCCAAAATGTTAGTGAAACACAAAATGATTTTCCATTTTCCATTTTCCACTATTCAAATAATGAAATAGGCCCCTGATCTGTAAATCTGATGATCCGCCAGTTCAAAACTTTAAAAAAATTCATTTTTTCAATTTTTTTCTAATATTCTGATGCGTTTTTGGATTAATTTAACCTAGAAACAACAGGTTTAGGGCTCGGTTTCATGGTTGGTCAGCGTGTATCACGATGGAATCAAACACAAATGTTCATAATTTGAATTGGCGGAAAATGAAAATAAATTGACAAACGTTTAAGTACCAATATTATGACAACCCAGCATTATTTTGCTCTTTGACAATTGTACCGACACAAAGTTAAGCCCAAAGTACTATCTCGATACTGTGAAATTCTCAATAATATGGCCCGGTCCCCAACGGTGTCATATTATCGATATTTTATTTCTTAGAAAAAAATTTGGCAGCACTATTTTTTAGATGTTCAAAGACTACTGGATGACATCAAACATGGTCAATGACGCCAGATTTTTCACAAAATTTGGACATAACGTCACTATGTACAAGTTCGTACACATAGGCCCTCTTCCTTCTAAATACAAACAGACTACTCCACTTATGGAAAGAAGTGAGCAATATTAATATAGCAAATATATTTTAAAAACATATTGGGTTGTAACATAAGTCATGGCGGTTTTTTAGTAATGAATTTTATTCGCTAATTATCACATGCGATATACTTTACATACCAATGGAAAGCTCATTCTTTGCTCTACAAGATCTTTGTTATTGTTTTACTGGAATGATCAATTCTTGGTAATTTGTAGGCATAAACGATGGAGTGTCAAGTGGACAAGGATTTGCATTTTCGACATCACTTGCTTTTCGCTTTCAATCGTGGTGCGAAGGCTACAGAAGCAGCTAGGGAAATTTGTGCGGTTTACGGAGAAGATGCTATGCAAGTGGCGAGAGATAGTCATAGCGCTGCTATTCATTTGTTCCGCCAGCTCTCGAGTGGTTTGATAACCATCCTCCTTCAAAAGTGCGTTCAGGTGCTCTTCGTCAAACTCAGATGGTCGGCCAGAGCGATGCGCGTCATTAAGGTCAAAATTTCCGCTTTTGAACTTGAGAAACCAGTTTTGAGCCGTTCTTTCTGGCATAGCATCTTCTCCGTAAGCCGCACAAATTTCCCTAGCTGCTTCTGTAGCCTTCGCACCACGATTGAAAGCGAAAAGCAAGTGATGTTGAAAACGCAAATCCTTGTCCACTTGGCACTCCATCGTTTATGCCTACAAATTACCAAGAATTTATCATTCCAGAAAAACAATAACAAAGATCTTGTAGAGCAAAGAATGAGCTTTCCATTGGTATGTAAAGTATATCGCATGTGTGTGATACTTAGCGACTAAAATTCCTTACTAAAAAACCGCCATGACTTATGTTACAACCCAATACCATGGCAAATTTTTGAAAATTTTCAAAGAAATCGTTTTTTACCTTCACAGCTGCCTCTAACAGCATCTTGCAGAAACTCTCCAATTTCCTCCGGGTCCTTGGTATCCATACTGGTCACAAAGAACACAGACCCAGGCACTTGGATTAGCTTTTGGTGGAGTTGTTGGCGGCGTTGCCGGAAAGGCAGGTTCGCCAGGGATTTTCCATTGACGTAGATTAGGTCGAACAGGAAAATCACTACTTGAACTTTGACTGAGTTAGAATCAGCTGCCTGGATATGACTGTGATAGTTATGAAAAATGGTCCGAAACTAGAATATTTACTTTTCGCTTCCGAGTGCTGAGTGTTTGGAATGGAAGAATGGTAGCTTTGTCGACGTCCCAGGCCACCACCTCTCCATCCGCTATAAAATCTTTGGTGCTGGAGGCAAGGCACTTTGACAACCTTTCCACCACATCTGGGTACTTGCTAGTGGTTTCGAGCTGGTTTCGGCTAAATAGCTGTACTTTGCCAGCCTGGGTACGATGAACCTTAAATTTATTTATTTTTTTGCATTCTAGAGATCTTAAAAATGTTTTATGAAAAGGTTACCGTATAATCTCTTTTAATCCCCCCGGGGGGATTATTTTTCAACCCTCCCAAAATCGGAAAAATTTTGGGTCGATCTCAAGATTTTCGGGTGAAAATCCAAAATCCAAAATTGGTGAAAATCCAAAATCGAAAAAGCGGAACCGGTAGAGCTCATGGCAGTTAAGAAAACGCAAAAAACAGATTTGTAAAATATTTAGTTTAGGCTGAGATATAGGTCTATAAAGTCAGGGGGGATTATTAGAGGGGGGGGTGATTAATAGAGGTTATACGGTAACCATATTCTTACTTGGATTCTCTCTCCATCGTATTTCCACTCACAAGCAAATTCGTCTTTGCCACCAAATTTTTTTTTAGAACCTCATCAATACCCTTGGATGGATGGGCCAGCATAGGCTTGAAACATTTGCCTGGTGTTAGTGACATTTTCTTGGGTTTTCTAAATTTACTTTAATCAAAAGATATAAATCAGAATGCATAAGTCCAGAAAGCATGATTCAACGAGTAAAAAGAGGATTTAAAATTATATGAATGTTCTGTTTGAACTTCCCGCCAAAAGGAGCATTCGAAAAATTAATTTTGGAGAATCGGAGAGAATATTAGAGAAAAACTAGCGACTAAAAAGGGTTGGGAGCAGGGGCTCGATCGCGAATTTCTAAAATAAAGGCATCTAGTGTCACAAATAAAGGCAATTTAAAGGAATTTTTACCAAAATAAAGGCAACTTAAAGGCATGTTGTTCCTATGCCTCAAACCCGACAAAAATCAACAAAAAAAAACAACTTTATTGACGAACACTCCCCCCTTTCCTACTTTCAACAACTCTTTCTGCCCAAGAAGGTAGTCATAACTTTCATAACATTCGTCAAAATGTGCCTTTATTTTCAAAAAAAATTAAAGGCAAAATTTTCAAATTAAGGGCAATGCCTTTAATTTAGGGATATAATCGGACCCCTGGTTGGGGGCGGCGGTAAATTGACCCCAGTGTTTGCACTCGCTCTGATTTTCAGGCAGTGAGTGAGAGTGAGAATGAAAATATTTTGGGGCAGTGAGATTGAGAATGAGAGCAGAAAAAAGAGAGTGAGTGAGCTCACTGAGATTCTCACTGCGAGTTAGAGTGAGTGAGAATAAAAAATCGGGCACTTATGCACTTGGGGGCGCTTGGTTGGTTAGAGATGCGCGCACTCGCTTACCTTAGACATGATTCCGAGCAAGACACTTGATCATAAATTTGCCTAGCTCCAGTGACCAAAACGGGGTAGAATACCCTTATATAAGGTGGTTTACCTTGGTCCCCCAAGTCCCCCAAAGTACTCCTGAACTCCTCCTAAAAAATTTGTTTTCTTAATGTCTTGAACAAAGTATGAACTAGAAAAAACTAGTATAATTTGTTTTAAACACTGTGGTTTAGCAATATATGGTCTATTGGGTTGTAACATAAGTCATGGCGGTTTTTTAGTAATGAATTTTAGTCGCTAATTATCACACACATGCGATGTACTTTACATACCAATGGAAAGCTCATTCTTTGCTCTACAAGATCTTTGTTATTGTTTTTCTGGAATGGTTAATTCTTGGTAATTTGTAGGCATAAACGATGGAGTGTCAAGTGGACAAGGATTTGCATTTTCGACATCACTTGCTTTTCGCTTTCAATCGTGGTGCGAAGGCTACAGAAGCAGCTAGGGAAATTTGTGCGGTTTACGGAGAAGATACTATGCTAGAAAGAACGGCTCAAAACTGGTTTCTAAGTTCAAAAGCGGAAATTTCGACCATAATGACGCGCATCGAATCCCACCAAACGCTAATCATTAACTTGCGCGGATGAAGATCCTGCTTTGCCCAAGGAGAACTTTCCCCATCGATTGCAAGTGGCGAGAGATAGTCATAGCGCTGCTATTCATTTGTTCCGCCAGCTCTCGAGTGGTTTGATAACCATCCTCCTTCAAAAGTGCGTTCAGGCGCTCTTGACAAAGATCTTGTAGAGCAAAAAAATAAGCTTTCCATTGGTATGTAAAGTATATCGCATGTGTGCGATAATTAGCGACTAAAATTCATTACTAAAAAACCGCCATGACTTATGTTACAACCCAATAAGTTACACTAGTTTTCAAATTACACAAAAAGGCATACTTTTGATAAAATAGCAAAGCTAGTTAAACTTACGTTTAAGTTCCAGGGTTTTTAAATGGGCTGGGCTTTCAAAATTCAGCTTTTTTCATATTAAAAGATGCAGGAAAAACAAAAAATCCGCCCTTTCTTAGCAAATTTGGCTAATCTCGTCTCAAACTGCTGATTTTGGACAATCTGAACTCAGCAGCCCTACGATATTATCTCGCTCTAGCAACTTACTAATATGTAGCTCAATTGAACATCTTAATGCTGTGGCTTAAAATTGGTTCTACTGGCTTGAAACTAATTGGAGTCACCAATTTTTTTGTAATTTTACCAATGCCTGACAGAATTTCTGAGGTTTAGTGCTGCCCAGCCTATATTAAGCTTCTAACATAGACTTGGCCTTTATTAAAAATAATCTAATGCCTATTATTAACCCAAAAAATAAATGTATTATTAAAGTTTTATTGCAGTTGTTCCCCACGGCACAGATGTTTTTTACGCTTATATGCCTCGGAACAACTGGCAATTGATGCAGGACATGCCAGCTGGAATTGTTGAATCAGAACGAGCTGTTAGCAAGAACCTTGCCAATGAGCTAAGCCATTTTATTCAAACGGGAATGACTAAAACACCAGGCGCTTCATTTGATCCTAACAAGCTGAACTATCTATTGATCGACAAAAGCACTGTAGTCAAATCTGATAAGTCAATAATTGATTTACAAACACTAGAGTTATGGCAACAGTTGGTAGATGTGATTGAAAAGATTTACAGTCTTGATGCTTTTGACTCTAATGCATAACTTTTGTTTATGGTAGCAGTTGAAGATTCTACCAAAGCTCTTTCAAAAAGATTTATTTTATCTTTATATTAGGTTGATGGACACTTAACGACCGTTTTTTGAAATTTAACTCAGTTTTGGTATAGAGCTTTTGGCATAAACTGTCCAGTTAGCCCTCGGGCATGCTACATGCCAAAATGTAGATACGAATTTAATCTACATTTTGGCATATAACTGGATAGTTTATGTCAAAAGCTTTATGCCAAAGCTGAGTTAAATACCAAAAAAAACGATTGTTAATTATGGATCAACCTAATATTTGAAGTTTTTAGTAAAATATTGTTCGAATGCTCATGCGTACGACGGTGACCGGCTAATAACGAAGCAGAGACAATCGATCGATGGTTCTTGTTGGCTTGGCTCAAAAGATGTGACGTGAAGATCCAATCAAAATTTCCATCCTTAAAACGTGTGAACCATTTTCGAGCAGTGGAATCCACAATAGAATCTTCTCCGTAGACGCTACGAATGCTTCTTGCAATCTCAGCAGCCTTGGTTCCTTGATTGAAAGCAAAAAGAAGAACATGTCGGAAATGCACATTTTTCTCAACTTGACACTCCATTGTTTAAGCCTACGAAAACGAAAAGAACTATCGGATAGAGCAGAATGAGAGCTACTGAATGGTATATCAAACGGCATTTTATCGTAACTTATCAGTGATAAAATGTCTTATCAGAAAAAAACGCTACGAACTTATGCGACAACTCAATAGTTTACATCTGAAATAAATCAGTTTTAAAGAAAATGATATTTACAGTAAAACCTTAATTTAAAGACACTCATTTAAAAGTACAAATGATATATTTTGAACGGATTTTTACTTTCTGGGGCCTACCGCATATACAAAATGTGAATCAAAAAAACTCTACCATTTTTAAACAATTGGTGCACGTAACCCCTTCCCCATTGATTTCACCAAGAAAATCGGCTAGGATACACTTGTAAAAAATGAAACTTGTCAAACGTAGCTTTTGTCAAAATGAAACTTGGCAAAATCGAAATTTGGCAAAATGAAACTTGGCATAACGAAAGTTATCAAAAAATTGACTTGGTCCCCCCTGTAGTCCAAAAAATTGTCCGAATACAAAAAGAGCTGCCTTCCAAATGATGTGATGGACTTCGATTATGCCGCTACTGTCAACAGGCTCTCAAAGCTATTTTCTTTCCTGCGTTTCCTCGTCATCGATCAATATGAGTGCCTCCAAATTGCCAAAGATGAATCGGAAGACTTCCGTCATTACCAAGTGTTCCTCCTGCGCACTCCAGCTGAGCATCGTAATTTGGTTGACGTTCTAATGCTTCTAAGCACATACTAAATCTATTCAATTCTGTTTCGGTTCTTTGAACCTTCACGCCGTCAAATTCGAACGCTGGGAGAAACAGTCGCCTACTTGTTAACAATAGTCGAATCCAAGCATCTGGAAAGAAGCCAGCCTCCTTCAGCCTATCCGTTCATCAACCAAGTCAGCAAATAAAGACCTACTGTTCCGTCAAAAGCCTGCTTCAATGCATTGGTCGGATGAATGCCATTCCAAGAATGTCGAATACCATCAGTGCGGAAACATTGGTCACCTCGCTAAGCAGTGTGACGCAATTCAGAAGTTCCGCCAGCCAAGCCAGAAATTCAAGAAGCAGCCTCAGTCTTCAAATCGGTGCAGCCGCCGAGTCAACCTTCTCCAAATGCAATCTGTGCAGATCAATCAGATGGGTCAGCAGTCGCAGCTCATCAAGAAGGAAGCTCAAGTCAATGGCCGGCCAATCTCCTTCACTCTCGACACACGGTCAGAAGTTTCAACAACCAATGAAGAATCCTATCTCGCTATCGGTCAACCTCAAATCTATCCAAGACAATGGCAGGGTCGTCTCTTCAATGGGTCATGCTGCAAGTTCCTTGGTGATCGTGTCGTATCTTTCTCTGCCAATGGTCGCTCTTCCGCTCTTCCGTGGTGACCAAAAAAATATCATCAATATATAATCAATTTGCTTGGGATCAGTGAGCTCAACGCTTTTGGGATCCTCGACATGCCTCTCAATCAGCAGCGATCAAAGGAGCACCGCAAGCTTTATCAATTCAGTCACCTGCTACAGCTCAGCTCAACTGGTAGCCAGGACCCTTCGCAGCCTTTCAGCAGCCGCAGCAGGAAGCCTTCTCAGCCGTGCCACACCTGTGGACTCAAGCATTGGAACAGAAGCTGACCTCTTCGCAAGTCAGAAACCAGACCTTCCAAGCTAGATCTAGGTCGTCTTCCAGTCTCTCAGTTGCCGTTCTCAAGTGCAGCTCGCCAAGAAGTCAGTGAAAAGTCAAGCAACTCGCTTTCAAGCAAATGTCGTCAGCCTGACAGCTCCGGTTCCGGTCTTCAATCGAAGGAAAGGGTGGACGCCACAATGTGCTCATCAATATCGCCTGCCAGCAAGTGTCTTCCCTAGTTCTGGCCTGAACTTGTCCTTTTGGAAAGCACCTTTTTTCGTTAATATGAAAAATAGTCCCAGACCCAAGAAAAAGTGCGCAAGACATTTCCTAGTTTAGGCTTACATACGCTGGCTTACCCTGAGTCTAAACCTATAAAAAGACAAAAATACAGTGTTACAATTCACAGAATGCCGTATTTTTTAAAGGGAGAGCTGGTTTATTCTGAGCCTGGGACTAGGACTAAGTTAAAGTCTGGTTTGTAGTGTGGTTTTAGGGTCAAAAGGTTTTTGCTTGAATTTTGTGATATTGGCTTGTTGTATTGTAAGTCCTCGCACTAGTTTTGTTGTATTTTTCTCGCTGATCATTTTGCTATATTGTGCTCCGAATTGTGCTCAGGTACTGCAGATAAAAAATGTGCATGCTGTGAACAGTCGCTAATTCGAACCTGAGGTAATAAAGAAAATTCCGTATTTTGGGGAAGGCTTTATTAGAGAAAATACGGTATACAATAGTTTTTTAATGCTCTGTGGGTGTTATAGCATTGCACAAAGCAGGTCCAAAAGTTTTTTCGACTAAGAATTTTCGCTGGGATGACACATTTGTATCTTTAGGCAATAATATAACTTTTTGTTTGATTGAACATTTGATGCAGAAAAAATGTTTGCATTTGTTATTTACTTTTTCATAACAATTTCAGCCAAGGTGCAATTATACCCGCCTTTTAAAATATTCCCATCGGCGACGAGCATGCCCCTTTAAAGGACACATGCCCGTCGCTGAATGCGCGTGGGACACTACAGGTTTGCCCAAGTTTTCGCCACTATTTGTTTTGCTCGTATCTTTTCAAATTTATTGTGTCTCGACGAGATCTTTTTTTATTCGATAGCCAAGAGTCTAGGCAACGAAATGACTTCTCATTTGTCATTCGTCAAGCATATTTTCATGATGTGCTGACCTGTTAAACTTATGTTTGATTTTTAGCTTAAATGGAATACTCCATCGAGCAGAAAGTCCGGACAGTCATTTGGTATGGAATGCATGGGTCGCCGAAGAAAGTTCAAATCGAGTATCGCCGGAAATACGGAAGAAACGCCAGAGCGCCGAACAATAAAAGCATTTATCAGTGGTGGGCCAAGATCTTCGAAACTGGAAGTGTCAACCGCAGAAGCAAGACAAAGACAAAGTAAGCAAGTGTTTTGTTTATTGTGCTAAGGCTTTGTACTATCGCCAGACATGGTCGAACGTGCAATGAACAGCTATGGTCGTCGTCTTCATCGATGCCTCGAAGTCCAAGGTCAAAGCGTCGAACAAGCCTTTGGAAATATTGAATAAAAATTGTTGTTTTTGTTTGTTAGACTTTGTTGATGTTTTTGTTGATGTTAAAATAAACATTTGTTATGCATGTTTAGCGTCATTCTGTTGCCTAGAGTCTTGGCTATCGAATAAAAAAAGATCTCGTCGAGACACAATAAATTTGAAAAGATACGAGCAAAACAAATAGTGGCGAAAATTTGGGCAACCCTGTATTTTACTCCGAAAATGTTCGACATTAATTTTTTTATTTCTTAATTATTTTTAAAATAAATTTATTCAGCTTAAATATCTGCAAGAAAACCAGTTGCTTGGTAGTGTAGTGGTAAAGCAGTGGTTACCGGTCATAATTGTTAGTTGGTTCGATTCCCAATGTCGGCCTTGCCTTTTTGATGATTTAGTCATAAGTTTACTAAAATCCTGAATATTTTCGCAATAAAAACAGCGCCCCGCGCGCATTCAAACTTACGAAATTCTCATTACTGGCGACGGGCATAGTCCTTTAAAGAAGTGTAAATTAAAAAATTCTGAAATGTTTTGTTATAAAATAATGCTTTTTAATAAAGACTTTTCTTTGGATCGTAAAAAATGGCGTTTACGCTAATCTATAATACTTTTACTTTTTAAAATATTTTTACATGATTTTTATCGTGCTTAAAAATATCATAGGTGTCGTTAAATAATGTCCACCAGCGCGTTACACTGCAAATTAAGGCGGGGATCAGCAATTTTTGAAAAATTGTCCTTGTTTTCACTCGTTTCATGTCAAATCTGATATTCATGACCTTATCCTACTTTTAAAAAGTAGGCAGAAAACTTTCGTCGGATCATCATGAGAAAAAGAAATTGCCCCGCCTTAATTGCAGTGTAACGCGCTGGTATGTCCCTTTATGTTAATTGGAGTCTAAAAGCCGTTGGCGACAAGAGAAACGACAAATTTCAGGGGACAGGGGACTCTTTAGTTTTGCACTTTCCTCTTTACACTTTACTGTATTACTTAAAAAACTACAAGCTTTTTTGAGATTGTTCGTGGACTTAAAGTTCCCGAAGGAAAATATCCTTGGCACGCTATTTGGATGACGGATACACTGCCTCAGTCATCTCGAACAAATACATCCTCACTGCTGCCCATTGCGCATATGAACAAGAAACGGAAATTCCCGTAAAGCCTCAGTAGGCACTACGGACTTTTTGGATCCAGAAACCACTGTCATTAAATCTGCAAATGTTTTTTTTTGCATCCTGACTACGACAAAGAATCTCTCAGAAATGACATTGCTATTATTGAGGTGATCGAGAAATTAAAAAACTGTCTTATTTTTTGTTTCAGTTGTCTAGAGAGCTCAATTTCACAGAGAATGTGCGACCTATCTGTCTTGCAAAAAGATACAGTGAGAATAGCCACCAGAAGGCAGTAATAAATGGCTGGGGAGCTATTCAATGTGAGTATTTGGGCTTCACGGCTCTTTAAAGGAGCATGCTTTCCTGTTGATAAGTCAATTGTTGATATTTGAATTCCCGGATACAAAATCCTACACTATGCTTTTGGCACGAATTGTTTTTTGAATGCAAGCATTTTTTATTTCAAATATTTTTTTTTGAATTCTTGATTTCCGTCAAACCCAGCAACTGTGGGTGCAGCGAAAAGCATGAGTACTCGTCTGAACCTGCAGCATTCGGCCGGGTCGGATCCCGAATTTGAGCTTGAGCCAGATTTCTTCGGAGTGTCTTGGACTGCGAGTTTTGGATTTGCTGAGCCTCTGGCTCGGTCTTATATAGGTACAGTCAACTCTCGTTAATCCGCCACCCTCAATAATCCGCCACCCTAGGCCCGGTCCCAAAAAAAGCTTAAGTTAAGTAAAGGTAGGGTAATCGCACCTCGATAATCCGCCACCCTGAGGCCGGTCCCTATGGATGGCGGATTAACGAGGGTTGACTGTACCTAAATAGGTAGAGATTTTGGTATTAGAGCAGAATTTTCTAAAACTCTCGCCTTAGCGTTGACAAATCGTCACATTGGCGAAATTACCAACTTTCATAAAAAATACCGAGAAAATTCAAGAAGAGTCGGCAATAGATTGTAATATTTTATTCTTGTTATAGCAGGTATAGTTATAACAGTTATAACATTTGGAACAGGTGTATCAAGAAATTTCCCATTTTTAAAAGGAATAAATTTTGGCACTGTACGAGAAGAGGACATTTTTTTGCCTTGGTCCTCTCTGTTGATTTTTTTACGCTTAGGCAGATTTGGTCAGCGTATGCTAAGACGGATTTAAACATAAGTCTAAGATATGCTTAAGTCCATGCTAACGTTTTGCTTACAAGTTGTTAAAAGTTTAACTGGACAGCACTTGCTCAATCTTAAGCTTTAAAAATAACAAAAAATCAACAAGGGGACCAAGGCAAAAAAAGTATCTTCTTTTAGTATAGGGTCTAACTTTTTCGGCTGTATATACATTCGTATTATCGAATTTGGAAAATGATTTATCTTGAAAATATTTGTATTGGCGAAAAAGTAATTCTAAAATGGTAGTTTTCGCAAAAAACTTTTAAAATAGTTTTTTGTGCGGAAATTACTGCAGAATATTGAGGTTTTAGCAAAAGTAATTTGAAGTGAATGAATCTGGGGTGGGTACCCGAGGTAGGTTATATATCCACCTGACTGGCCTGAAAAATTAATTTTTTGAAAATGTGATTTTACCCACTCAAACTCCGAAACCTAGGGTAGGTATCCTTGTTTCAGGTGGATATCCAGCTGGATGACATAAAAAAATATAGTCAAAACTATAAATGAACTATACTAATGTACTACTATAAAATTATGTGAGGAATCGGGTTTAACTGGACCAAAATTGCTATTTGCG
Organism: Ditylenchus weischeri; assembly: GCA_029231635.1. Taxonomy (NCBI): domain Eukaryota; kingdom Metazoa; phylum Nematoda; class Chromadorea; order Rhabditida; family Anguinidae; genus Ditylenchus; species Ditylenchus weischeri. The sequence continues at coordinate 35,019 of JAMRYI010000227.1, forward strand.
CCACCCGAATCCCAAAACCCCTGTGGTAGGTGAATATCGCCTGTCTGGCGTGAAAAATAAAAATTTTGTCAACCTCGAAAACAAACCACTTATTCTAACATAAAATGTTGTAGGCTTTGATAGGACCAAATTTGCAATTTCATCCACCTTAACCCCAAAATATGGGGTAGGTACTTTCAAGTAGGTGGATATCCACGTGGATGACCTGAAAAAATAAATTATGCTAAAAGTTAAAAACAAATCACTTTTTCTGCTTTGAAATTATGTGGCGAATTTAGCGCATTTTTCAAAAGTAGCGTTGCAACATCTTCTAAGTAATTCTCACACGCTAAAAACGATAAAAAAAGTTGTTTCCTGATATTTTCTGAACTAAAAAGTTGATTTTTTTTTAAATTTTTGACCAAAATTTGACTTTTTGCCTTGGGGTACCAAGGTGAGCCATCTTAAAAACATCTAAGCCAAAAACAAATTCCAATTGAAAAGACTCTTTATTTAACAACAGTGGAAGAAAAAGAACGGTACCTAAATTCTTTTAGAAAGATGATATTTGAACATAGTTTTGTTAACTAGGGCCTACCGCATAAAAAAACGGAGTGCGCCCCCCTTCGGGGGTGCAGGGGGCGCACTCACTTACCTTAGACATAATTCCAAGAAGAACTCTTGATCATAAAATACATATAGAGACTCTTTTTGCAAAGCTCCAGTGACCAAAACGTGGTAGAACACAAGGCAAAAAGTCAAATTTTGGTCAAAAATTTAAAAAAAAATCAGCTTTTTAGCTCAGAAAATATCAGTAAAACAACTTTTTTTATCGTTTTTAGCGTATGAGAATTACTATTTATTACTATTTTTGAAAAATTAAAAAATGCGCAGATATATACGGATATATACCGCCACTTTTTTCTATGTCAAGTTTCGCAGGTCTGTAAACGTAGGAAACTTGGTTCGCATTGACTTTTTTTAGTACCATCAATTTATAGACAAACCGGGGGTTTTACAATGCAAGATAGAAAAAGTTATGCTACAGTAAATGGGGGGGAATTCCTTAACATACAATTTATGTTTTTTAGCTTTCATGGTGAATTGTCTCGCAAAGCCCACATTTGCTCTAATGGCACCCACTTTTCATGTTTACCTAAGAAACTTGCTGTATTTTAACAAAAAAAATTTTTAGGGAGACAGTGAAGGTTGAAATATCTGGAAATGATTAATGTTATTAAATGCTATTTGTAAATTTTGCTTACAAGTTGTTGAAAGTTTGGAGCACTTAACCTTGACCCCCTTCACTCAATTAACCTTGACCCCCTTCACTCAATTGAGCTTGGGGGACCAAGGCAATTTTTTACACTTAGCGTAAAAATGATTAAAAAGACTGACTGAAAAACAACTTATTTTACACTTTTTGTGCAAAAAGTTATAGGTATTGACAAATGTAAAAATTTTTTTGCCTTGGTGTCCCCCAAGCTGAATTGAGTGAAGGGGGTATAGGTTAATTTAGCCGAAAGTTTAATTCCTAAAATCGCCTAAAAATTCAGCTGTTTACACAAGAATAAGCTCTTACTGCAAGTGGATTTCCAAGACTACCAGAAATGATGTGAGATGTGTTGACTAATTGGATTAATTGCGAAAATTTATACTTGATTTATGCAAATAAATTTATTGCAATAAAAAAAATGTGGCGCTAGTATAGAATACCCCCCCCCCAAATCAGACCTTCTAAAAATTGTTGTAACTATCCTTTAGAACAACAAGTTTAGGCTTTGCCCTTAGGCTTAGGGGTAGGCCAGCGTATGGAAGTTGTGACTAATAAGTGTTTTACGCACATTTTCTGGGGTCTGGAACATATATTTGGGTGCTCTTTACTTAGGCTTAGGGGTAGGCCAGCGTATGGAAGTTGTGACTAATAAGTGTTTTACGCACATTTTCTGGGGTCTGGAACATATATTTGGGGGCTCTTTACTTAAGTTTTAGAATGCATAAGTTTTGGTGGGGGTATTCTATACTAGGGTCAAAAAATCTTTCATTATCTGGTAATGAAAAAAATTGCTTAGGCTCAGCCGTCACATATTGCTGCTAGGCAAAAAAACTTGTTTTGTCCTATTTCAATGTCCTTTTTGAACTTTTTGTACATCTAATTTCCAAAAAAGTCTATTAAAAGCGTAAAAAGGCGTTGCCTGCCTTTTCCAATCAACGCCAATAATAATTTCATTGAAGGGCAACCCTTATGCAACCAAACACCCAAATATATACGGCAAGGCCATCAAACAGCAGCAGAGGCAGCAGCACTGTTAAATTGGCCTCTGACTTAAGGCTATAGCCCAGCCAGCTAGCTTAAATGGTGTTGGCCCATGAAAATTTATTCAAACAAGCAGGCCGCAAAAGAGGTCCTTCTCCCAGCAGGACTCAACAATTTGGCGATTTTCCCTTCTGACTTTTTTACTCCTTGCTTTTTCGCCTCCCCATTACTTTGGCTGGCTCTAGCAATCTTTGTGTATGGATTTGACTTAGTTGCTATAGACTGCAGGGCACCAAACCAACCTCCTCCCCCTCCGGCACCCTTTCCCACTTCCCAGTTAATAAATAACTGACAATGAGCAGGGGGGATAGCTTCAAGAAAAAGTAGAGTGTGGAAAAAACTTTTGTTGAATTATTATTTTACGAAAGCAAGGCTTTTGGGTGGTGCAGCAGCAGCCGTCACATATTGCTGCTAGGCTAGATATATTGCTATCTTCTCTCACCCCATTGTCTCAATCATGTCCTCCTGTTTAACTGGTGTAGTTTCCACTAGAAAACATTGCTTTTTGCTTTGAACATGGCGTTGCTCTCTCGTTTTTTGGTTGTGAGTGTGTATGAGCAAGAAGTCGGTTGCTCAATAACAAATATTTTTAAGGACCATAGTTTTGGCGCGCAGTGGCATGTCGAAATTTCGAATTGTCGGGGGACAGTTCTCTTTAATCTATCAGGGTACTCTTTTCAGTCGTTTTAACCTTTCTAAAATTACTCAAAAGAGTAAAGTATGAGACGAAAGAAAACTATCCTCCGCTAATTCATATTTTGGACAAAACCTTTCAGATTTTTTCATCTAATTTGACAAAAGCCAAAATTGGTTACTAAGTCAACCTGCTTTCTAGCAGAGAAAGGTTTGATGATGATGTTCATTGGGCCCTTTCTCTGACAGGCATGTCAGAGAAAGGGCCCAATTGTCTGAACAATTTACAGAGTATATCTGAAATTATCTTTACTGGTATTGTACCATGTGACCGAAAAGTTCCCGGACAAAGTTTAAAGCCAATTTTTTCAGTAAAATAAGAACATAAATGCATTTTTTTGGTATCATCAGAAAGCCCTTGTTCTCCTCTCTTGAATAGTGTATCGCTTGTTGTTTTATGTCAATAAATTCCATGCTTTAGAATGTCCGATCTGAGAGCAGGCATTGTGCGACTTTGGGAAGAAGGGAAGAAGCAAAGTGAGATCGCTCGTGATATGAATGTTCCAAAGCAAACAGTTTCGGATGCCATCAAGCGATTTCGTGAAACAGGCCACAATGAAGACAGAGCAGCTGTTTCACGAAATCGAATGCCTGTCGTCGGGGTTTCGGGGGTGGCGCGTTTCAGCTCAAAAATTCCGGTCGGTGTTTCGGGGTTTCGCACGGTCCCAATTCCCCGCCCCGTCATTGTCTCTTTTAAAAAGTGATGACTAAGATTTAATTGCGTTTAAATTAAACATTTTTTGGACCCGTTTACCATTTTTATTTTTTTACAAACTGATCATATTATTTTGCAATCTTTTTTAATGCTTTGCTTTTTTTATATAATTAGCAACTTGTAAGTAGTAATTGCATTTTTCGACTACAGTAACAGAAAATAAACAAAATGCTAATAATTTTGCGGTTTAAAGTTTTTGCTCGGTGCCTAGTTACTGGAATTTTTTGTATTTGCATCAAAAACTTTTTTTGGTTTATACTATATATATTTTATATTACTATTTTATACATTATATTTATGCTGTCAATAATTTCTTCTTCAAAGAAAGGTTGTATATCCTGTTTCGAATCCTTCTGTGTGTAAAGATTATGTTTTTTTACACTTTCACATTATTTATTTCACATTATGTAGAAAATTTTCTATGAGGTACCTTGTGAATTTCTGATTAAGAAAATCGCTATCATTTTTGGAAAAATAATAAAATAGCTGGAGACAATATAAAGCAAACTATATGGTTTATGGCTGACTTTCTTTTACTTTCAAATCGAAAATTTAAGACAATTGTTGACTAAAAAATCAATCCTGGAAATGTTTACAATCTGTTCATCGATATTGTTAAGCCTGAATTCAGCTCAATCACCGAAAAAATGTGAAAAAAGTAAAAATACACTTAGATGGGTTCGAACCAGCAACCTCTAATTCTGGTTTTATTTGAATTTCAACCACTTCCATGCGGGACCAGGTACGGAAAGGAGATACACCATGGCAGGGAAAAACGGCAAAACGACTAGAAAACGACAAAATTTTTCAAACGAAAATTAATTTCAAAGAACGGCAACATTATACAGTCGACGCTCTACATAAGATACCGCTAGGGGACCGGCCTAAGAGGTATCTTATGTAGAGCGTATTCAGTCAAATTTTTGGAAAAGCGTATCAAAGAGTTTTCTTCATGCAGAGCATATTTAGCTAAATTTTTTTAATTTCTAAATTTTAGGATAAGGTGCATAATGATAAAATCATAAACGTATCTTTATGCGGAAACAATACATAACAAAAATTCATCGAACATTTGGACGAAAGAAATTCGTAATTGGGTTTTGCTTCATTTTCTTAAGACACTCTTTGGCCGAGAAATCATCCAATTCATCACACTTTCTGAGCAGAAATCATACGACGCTTCTTGCTCGGGAGTACTCATTATCGATAGCTAAAACATAAGCTTCAACACAGGAATTCACAAAACTGCGACAACTTGCAATAAAACAACGAGATTGTTTTTCCTTAGATTTGTAGTAGCAATCATAAGGCGCGAATTTGAAGTTGGTTTAAAAATTCTTCTTTTCTTCAAGTAATTTGATAAAAGTATCTTATGAAGAGCGGTATTTAAAGGCTCGGGACTGCGGAGTCCACAACATTGAGTTTTTGACCTTACTGGCTTATACCTCCCCCCCCTAAAAAGCTACTTTCTTTCCTAAAAAGCTACTTTACAAATTGGTTTGCTCTAGAAACAAACATGTTTCTAGAAAATGACTGAAAAACAACCACTTTGCAGATCACAATGATTAAAAAGCACAAAATGAAAAAAATGCACAAATGCTCTCTCAAAAAGTGGCCCCCTATTATTCCCTTTCCTTCCCAATACAGCCCATAATCTCTTTAAAAGTGCTTTTTTAGTCTTTTTATGGCAAAATTATTACTCAAAAATGATTTTTAGACACTTTAAAAAAACTTGATTATGAGGGGGGGGGGAAGTATAAGCAAGTAGCGCCGAGTTTTTTTTTAATCCGTTAGACCTTTTTGGTTACATGTACGAGAAAGAAGGATCCAGCATCAGTTCTAAGTCCAGTCGCCAGAATAAACAGAGTCCCAATCTCATACTTTGTCTCTTTCTGTTAAATCGTATCCAGTAATAAACACTTCTCTTATTTGTACTGGTGATGCTGCAAGTAAAGTCCTCAAGTCTAAGTCTTGTTCTGGTTATGATTCCCCTGTGTTCTCACGGGAAAAAAAAACTTATATTCCCCTCGCTACTATTGCGTTATTATATCAGTGATAAATTAAGATAATCTTTTCGACTATCGATTGAGATTATTTGAGATCGATTTGTTCTCAGTTGAGAAAATAATCCTACGAAATTGTCACTCGCTATTAATCATTGAGCCTAAGGAAAATTATAAAACAGCAAGTACATGGACAATTTCTTCTCAATATAGATCGGTTTTCCGGAAGTCTGCTCACATAGTCAACTCCATGATGGCATTACCGAGATCATTATCGGCCTTCTTCAGAGTTTTCATAGCCTTGTTGCGACTGACATTGCCCTGCGAACTCACTAGCTCGATATCCTTCTCCTTAATTTTCGTAGCATCCACCTAAAAAGGTGAAACAATTATAATTGATACCACTAAAGAGAAGCTCAAAATCTAACCTCTTCACCGTCGCTCTCTTGCTCTTCAGGGACCATACGACGATGATGGTGGCTGAAAAAAACAAGCTCACTTTGACCAAAGTGGGTGAACTCATCTTTAGATTGATAAAATCTATGATCTGAGCATGCTGGGCCAAGTCTTCTTGGATAATCACGTTGTGTTTGGCTTCATAACAGACCCTGGACACTTGTAGACGTCGAACTTGTTGATTACAAAGAGAATGCTCCTAGACTTTCGGATGCAAACAAGAGACACACCATGGACCGAAAACATTCACCGTCTTTTCAATTCCATTTGGACGAGAAGTATATGGTAAAAGTATTGTTGCTATCAAGCTAGAAAAAATAATAATTACATGAGCTTCTTCAATAAAAGCTTGAAAACCAGAACCGTTGACTTCGAACGCCGGCACACTCTGAGCAATACCAAGACGCAAAGCCACATGAAGAGCCGGATAGAGGGTACATTTGGAGCTTGGTGTGACATTTCCTACAAAGGTCGTGATGGATTACCTCCAAGCAAGCCGAGATTACAAATTTACATCAGCCTTTAGAAGTCCGGGAGAAGTTCTTCAGTACGTCGCTATGCACCAAATGCCGAAAGAGTGGGGAACAACGTTGGAGCTAATCTTGGCAGCACGTCTATATGGGATCGTCATCGTCCTTTACTTTCCGGAAATGAAGTCTCCATTTGCGTACTACTCAGCAGACTTCGAAGCGGTTGGTGCCTTTATTTGGATTCCTTCGTTTATAGTCGCGAACTTTTCTCATTCAAGTCGACACTCCTTTCAGACAGGATACGCAAACAGTGATGATCAGGCACACTCAGTCACCATCCCCACATTTTGATGTTGCACTTGAATGAAAAATGTTCAAAATAGTTTGTATCTGTTGTTTAACCGTTTGTTTGCTGGTTGTTATTGTTTGTAATGGCGAATAAAGTTTGGGTGTATTTACGGTGACGAAAGTGTAGGTAGTTTGAATAAGTAGATTGCTTCAGTTCTACATAGCAAGGGCGAGGGAATTGAGTGTTCTGAGCAGAATGCTCACATCGTGCATGGTAGTAGCGGATAAAGAGACGATCGGTCCGAAATGTCTGTGTTTCCGAAATAAATTAACATGCTTTCTTTTCTTGTGCTCTGTGACTCCGTATGTTCATTTCTCACTCTTATTCAAGAACTCGTACTCTTCCTCGTGGCGACAATTCCAAAATGCTAAACAGAAATTGGTTTGATTGGTGGAGGAATAGAAATATCTTGATATCAGTTTTAAAGAAGAGGTCTAGAGAAGGTATAGACTTGCAAAGAGCAACGAAAGAGAAAAATAAATCGAAAATAAACGGATATTGCCAAAACAAATGACCGAAATATAAATTTAGTTTAAGTCGTTTCCGTTACTTTGTGCCATTTGGCACGCCATAACGGAAACGCCCCTATGCCCCATGAGATACATCCCCTGCCCTCTAAATTGAACTTTTTTTTTTGAATTACATTTTTATATAAAATGACGGCTGTGGCTACTTTCCACCGTCAAATGGTTAAAAAATCCCGTCAAATTAGTAATTTATCCCGTCAAATCGTAACAAATATTTTGTCATGAAAATTTCTTAAACATTTTTTTTTAATTTTATGAAAATTTTTAAACCAGCGTGTAGCCCTGGATCTCAGCTTTATAACAAGCTATGAACTGACCAAAAAAATGTTAAAAATTTTGCAGAATAGGGTCTTTGAATAGATTAAATTTTCAGAAAAAGTTGCTTCACTCGATGCCTTTTTTCTACAACTTTTAAAAATTTTATCAGGTTAGTTTATAGCTCGTTAGAAAGATAAGATTCAGGGCTACATGTTACTATAAAAATTTAAAAAAAAACATTAATTTTTTTTTCCAATTTTCAAATTTGACGGCATAAATTACTAATTTGACGGGATTTTTGAACCTTTTGACGGTGGAAATCACTTTAAGGCTCTATATGTGTTGGGGGTCCTCCCGAGAAAAACATGCCTTGGTCCCCCCTGTTGATTTTTTTCGAAAATTTTTTCTCAAAAACGTGTGTGAAATCATATGAAACTATATATTTTTTCAGAAAAATGTACTTCACCGAAAAAGAGAGGTTTATCGTCGATTTCAATGCTTGCGAAGACATAGACTTTTCGCAAATCAATCTTCAACAAATTTTTTTACTGGACAATATCAATAGACAATATTGATGTCATTAATAGTATGGTGTTTGCATAGCTCATCTTTATTGGTGTCAAGCTTTCTGCGTTGTTGTTCTGCGTCAAAGAATAAATTTTGTCCGAAAAAAAGTTAAAAACAATGGGGGGGACCAAGGCAAAAAAATTTGAAATTTTTTGAAATTTGAAAAAAATCAACAGGGGGACCAAGGCATGTTTTTTTCGGGAGGACCCCCAACACGTATAGAGCCACTTTAAGCATAAAATGAAAACATGAAAATTTAATTACGAAAACAAGAAAACGCGAAAATTATATCACAGGTTTTTTACTCTAACAAAGCGTTTCCTTGATTGCACGCACCCTTCGCGACCAATGGAAAACAGGTCTTGCTCCAGGGTCCTCCTCTTCTTCCTCCACCAAACAAAAATGTTCTCACTTGGCTCCGGCCGGTAGTGGCTGAGTTCAGCCTTTAGAACGAATAATAAAGAATGGAGGAAAAGATACCTTGATTGTCGCTTTTAGTTCACGCTGAGTACCAAGAACAGATTTTCTTTTGTTTGTCCAAATGTCGTCTGCAAAATCACCAAACATATTAATGTTGAATGAAGTCTGTGTAAGACGCTGTATCACACCATCGACGGTCACGACCCGGAAGAACTTCCAAATCTTGGCTGTTTTTGCGAGCGGAATTTTCTGAAGATAATAATATTATTATTATTATTATACAACCAGTAACGATGTAAGTAGTTAAAAAACAACAACAAATCAGAAACTACTAACAAATTACTGCATTCCGGAATGCAAAAGCGAGGTAGTCTCCATGCAAGATTATTTTGATCTCATTTGAAAACCATTCACAATGAAAGATTTCAATTAATTCAAGCGCCATTTTATCCAGTGCTTAAACTGGAAAAAACATGGGGTTTGACGTACCCGGTTTTCGGTTAACTGGCAATTTTCGTACCCAGTTTTTGGTTAGCCGGGAATTTTCGTACCCGGTTTTCGGTTTCGTTTTATTTATTGATTCTGAAAGAATCCTAAAAGAATTCATCTTGCTGTGATGAAGGACAATACTGCTGAAAGAGGTCTTAACAATGTGAAAATGGTGCTTTATGGTATAAGCTTGGTTGGTGGCGGCATTGCTATTGGCTATTTCTTGCGTCATAAACTTGCTTACCGTGCTGCTCGTTGTAATCACCGTATAAAATTGTCTGCTGAGAAGATAGTGGACTCTTTTGACGTTGAAGATTTCGACTCAAAGAAAGCTTTTTGTCGTTGTTGGCACAATGAGAAGTTTCCTTATTGCGATGGATCACATGTTGCTCACAACAAGAGAACAGGGTATAACGTCGGACCGTTGATTATAAACCGTCAGCTTAAGATAGAAAAACTCAATTAAAAAGTTCTTGTGTCTTACTGTTTAAGATTATGATTGTTGTTGCCTATAAATGAAGCGTTTTGTTAAAATCGAACCGGGTCGGTTAACCGAACTTGTCCAACCCTAGTTTTAGCTAATAGCTTTTTTAGATTTAGCTAGTTTTGAAGGTCTTTGAAATTAATTATCCTCTTTATCGCAATCGTTATGCTTAGTCAGTAGCTGCTAGAGAAGAAAGGGGGCAACAAATGCCAGACGACAAAGGGAGAATAGAGAGAGAGTTTGCCTGAAAATTAATCCACGTCTCTTACCCCTTTGCCTATTTCCAGCTATTGATGCTAGCAGCAATATATATACTTGTCGTATCCAAAATAAGAGTTCTCATGGTTGGCTTCAATGCAAGCTGCCTGAATTTCTATCACTCTTTTTTTAAGCTGTTTTGGGTGGAAGAAGCAGGGAAGATTGCCATTATTTATTCATGTTTGGATTGAGTGAATTGGATGGTTAATATATGAGCATGTGAGTGTGCACTAGTTCTTAGCGATTTTATCTGATATAAGCTACAAGTTTTTGTGTAAAACTATTCCTGTAAGATGTTGTTCATAGTTAACTTTTATTCCTCGATAAAAAGAGGACAACCACCTACCTACTGGACAAACCTTTTTTTGCTGCAAATTAGGCATATTTGCAGCAAAAAAAGCTTTGTCCCTACCTACCTACTACTACCTTCGTTCTTGCCTACGGTCCGACATTTTTTTACCTGGCTGTGACTGAGGTTACACACTAAAGTTTTAAAACGACCAGTTCGCGGTGTTTTTCAATCATTATTTATTTATTTTTTTATTGTAGCCCTACTCTTCTATGTTCTTATAAGGGAACAACTGACCCATTGTAATTTAGAAAACGCCGAGATAATTTACTTTTTATAAAGTTAGCTTTCTTCTTTTTGTTCAAGAATAAAAATTTACAGACGAACTTAGATATAACGAAACTCCCAATACAACGACACTTTTTTTAAATTTTGTTGGCCGGTAGAGAAATTAGTCAAAGTTTACCCACGATATAATGACACCTTCGTTATAACCTTATATTGATGATTGAATTGTCAGTTTGAAATAAATGTTTATTGATAATAATTGACCTGGTTGACTGTAAAAATGCTGAAAACTGGGTATAACGACACTTTACCTGGTTTTTTGTCCAAGCACTTTGAATATAACGACACCCTCTATTTAACGACACGCCCGATACAACAACACATAATGGTCGTTATATCCAGGTTCGACTGTACAGTAAAACCTCGGTTATCCGGCACTCCGGTTATCCGGCACCCTTGGTTATCCGGCACCTTAAATATATTTCATTTAGCTGAGATTGGCTTATTCTCTGTCAACTGACACTACAGTTATACGGCACCCTTGGTTATCCGGCACCTTAAATATATTTCATTTAGCTGAGATTGGCTTATTCTCTGTCAACTGACACTCCAGTTATACGGTACAGTCGAGTCCCGCTAACCCGGCACCACTGGGACCGGCAAAAAGTGCCGGGTTAGCGGGGGTGCCGGGTTAGCGGTGGTATTATTTTATCGGGCCTTAATCGACCCTCTATATAATCACCCTTTATTCAACTATTTTAAGAGGGGTAAAGGGTTGTATAGGGAAAGGAAGGGAAAAAAAAGAGGGCCACTAATGGAAAAGGTCACACTAACAAGAAGATGTTGAGCATAGTTTTGAATACTGGGGCCTACCGCATACAGAAAAAATTGACGCAAATTGAAAAATGTTGTAAACTATGATAGATGCCGGTTTATTGGGGGTAATTTTTATTGGACGGGACCAGTCTTAGGGTGCCGGGTTACTGGGGTGCCGGGTTATTGGGGGTAAACTTTGTTGATTTTCTTTGCCAGCCAACCAAATTTTTAAAAAGTGCCGGGTTATTGGGGTGCCGGGTTAGCGGGACTCGACTGTACCTCGGTTATCCGGCACTCCAGTTATCCGCCACCCTTGGTTATCCGGCACCTTAAATATATATTTCATTTAGCTGAGATTAGCTTATTCTCTGTCAACTGACACTCCAGTTATCCGCCACCCTTGGTTATCCGGCACCTTAAATATATTTCATTTAGCTGAGATTGGCTTATTCTCTGTCAACTGACACTCCAGTTATCCACCACCCTTGGTTATCCGGCACCTTAAATATATTTCATTTAGCTGAGATTGGCTTATTCTCTGTCAACTGACACTCCAGTTATCCGCCACCCTTGGTTATCCGGCACCTTAAATATATTTCATTTAGCTGAGATTGGCTTATTCTCTGTCAACTAACACTCCAGCTATACGGTACCTCGGTTATCCGGCACCCTGAGGCCGACCCCAAGGATGCCGGATAACCGAGTATTGACTGTATTGTTTACGGTTAACTTATGTCTAATTAGAAAATAGAAGAGTGGGTCACATGTCAATTTAAAATGTCAATTTAAAAAAATGAGTAGAAAACACTGATAACTAATCATTTTAAAAAATTAAAAATAAATTAGTGGAGAAATTTATTAATATGCGATTAGTACTTGGATAGTACTATTTTCTCGTGAATCAGTACCCAAATGGCCACCCTCAACATATGTATTACAATATTTTTGGATTGTTCGCTATTTGTTGTTAATAAGTGACATTCCTTTGTTCTTAAACTTTTTTTTTTAACTGCTCTATTGTCTTCGAAGAATGTTAAATGGAATTTTTAGCATAGCTAACTTTGATTGACAAAAGGACTAAATGTTCGCATCACTAAAATGTTTTTTTTTCAACAACAGTAGATGAAAACTGCTCCAAAGCTCTCAGAGCTTGTTATAGTAAATTAGAGGTTTCTATAGCTGTTTGTAAAAAAAAATCTTGTAAATCGCGCGGTCATTTCCCTACACTGCTTGCTAATTAAATAATATGTTCTTTGTCCTAAAATATTTTTATTTTTTAGCTGACAACAACATCCAATAAAAAAGCTAATAATGGTGGATTAAGCAATGAAGGCCAGCATTTGTTTTCTAAAAAATATCTAATAACTACAAGCTTTTGGTTTGTGACAAACCGCCTTAGAAATGATGAAAAATAAGGAAAAGAGGCGTGAGCCACAGCTTCAACATATGTATTCCTCTTTCACAAAAACCACTGCCAGAAAAGTAGATTTGATTTTTTTTGCTCAAAAATAAGGTGTATGGACGTTATACCCCCAATGTATCAAATGATACATTGGGGTATCTTCACAGACGTTATACCCCCAATGTATCATTTTTCAAATTCACCCTTTTTAGGCGCCAATTCAAACCAAAACATTCATTTTTGCTTCACTCCACACTTTCTACACCTTATTTCGTTTTCTATGTGTCTATGTCCTTTTAAATTGATGAAACAATGTGGTATTTTCTTCCAGATGGAGAAATTCAGCTGGGAAAATGCCGACGTGATGGAGAAGCTGCAGCAGCGGAAGGACAAGAAACTAACGGATGCAGACGTTCAGAGCTTTCTTTCAAGCAAGTACAACAAAGATGTCAAGCGCGTTACAATCTCCCGCCACCTGAAGGTTGCAAAAACCGTCGATTCAAACGCAGAAGTGATGTAAGCTTTTACATGTGTCTTTGTGGTTTCTTTACCCTTTATTTTAGTGAGCTAAAGACAAAGTTTGGTGGAAGCATGCTGGCTACTCGAAACGGAGAAAATTATCGCGTCTACATACAAAGAGATAAGAACTCACCAACATACAGATGCATGGACTGTTTTGTGTAATAATTTTTTATTGGCTTTTGGATGTGGTTTCTGATTACTGCCTGTTTAGTCTTCGCCGCAAACTGAAACTCGCTTTTCCGATGCCACTCGTCTCAAAGTCAAAAGGCCAATTCATGCAGAACGACGGAATTCATCACGAGAAATGCAGGTGCTTTGACTACACGCTTTGACGGTGATTTGAGGCATGACATTGATTTATTAGGGGAGAAGGAAGATGTAAAACAAAAATGAATGTTTTGGTTTGAATTGGCGCCTAAAAAGGGTGAATTTGAAAAATGATACATTGGGGGTATAACGTCACTGTGACGTTATACCCCCAATGTATCAAATGATACATTGGGGGTATAACGTCATCACACCAAAAATAAGTTAAATTTTAGGCCATTGGAAGTCATCACAATGTCTTTTTTGCGGATGGTAATTTTATTTTTATATAAAACGCCACCATACAAATTTTTTATTTATTTCTGACTTTAGGGGGATTGGCAAGGCCTGTTTTTGTGCCGTTCTAAAAATGTGACTCAAACTGACTCAGGGTGAGACCCATCGTTAACTGTGGAATTTCTCGTATAATACACGAGAAATTCTACAGTTATTTGGGCTCTATCCTACCATTTGTTGCAAATTTTGCCTTGGTACCACCTTTTGTTTGTTGAGTATTTTGCCTTGGTACCACCTTTTGTTTGTTGAGTATTTTGCCTTGGTCCCCTTGTTATTTTCCAAATATTTTTCTTTCTCCAATTTTTCGTTGTGCAACGCGTTTTCTTTTACGGCTATCAGTTTTTTTACTACAGTTTACGCTCGACACAACGAACCCCCTGGAGACCAGACACTAGGGTTCGTTCGAGCGGCAACTGTGGTCATTTTACTTTAACGCTGGCCAAATAAACATTAAAAATTGGTTCGTTATATCGAGAGTTCGTTGTATCGGGGGTTCGTTACATCGAGCTTTGACTGCATTTACAAAATTATCCACAAAATTCTTAAAAAACAATAGGCGGACCAAGGCAAAATTTGCAACAGATAGTGGGATAGAACCGCTATTTGTTTTTGACTAAAGTTATTATCGGGACCAAAATTGTCGATTTCGAGATTTTTGCTTGGTGGAATAAAAACATGCCTCAGCTCTTTGTTTTTGTTTTGAGGCGTTCTATATCAACATAGTGAAAATTCAAAATAAATTTGCTAATTACAGAGCCCATGACGGGCAATACTGGTAATTTTTAGTTTTTAAAACAAGTAAACGAAACGAAAAAATTGTGTTTAGGAGTAGCTGGCTGGGTTCTTACACTGGTTTCTTACTTTTTTCTTTTCATTACGCTGCCGATATCAGTCTGTTTTTGTATCAAGGTAAGACCGAAATAAAACTTTTTTAGGTTTGTTATAATCCCGATGATTTTCAGGTTGTACAGGAATATGAGCGAGCTGTGATTTTTCGTCTAGGCCGACTGTTGCCGGGTGGAGCCAAAGGTAAAAAAACAAAAAGTAAATAAGTCAAAACGCAACACGATTTCAGGTCCTGGACTCTTTTTTGTGATCCCTTGCATAGACACCTATCGAAAAGTAGACCTGAGAGTCCTTTCATTTGATGTTCCACCTCAAGAAGTAAGCTTTTAAAAAGCTATCAAAAAAAATTTTGTAAAAAAATTTAAAATTGATATTTTTTATCTTATATAGTATTTGGCATGTGTGGGTTGGTGGGTGGGTAACGCTTTTTCACTTCGAAGGCCAGACCGGGTCGTAGATAGCGAAATCACTTTTGCCGCTAATACCATCGTGTTCCCCAGAATGTCAGCTTTCGTTTTAAAAAAAGAACAGGCGAAAAAAATGAGTTCTAATAGGGGATATACCTATTTTTATGAATGAAGTCATAGCCCCTCATTGAAATTTCGAAATAACTGTACTATACAAATAACTGTACTGTACTATAGAGGCGCCGATAGGCGCCTGTGGTCCCTTGTATATATATATTGGGTTGTAATATAAGTCATGGCGGTTTTTTGTTCATACAAGCTTTGTCCGAATGTGAAATATGTCTACCTTAATGTTACATGTCATTATGTAGACGAGAGTCTCCTCTTTCATCTCTATTTTTTAGCCTTTAAAATTTTGGTCGAGCGTTGAGCGCTGCAACAGTGTCTGAGCTTTATGTTGTAGCGCTGATCAAGAGCTTTAAAATCTTATTCACAGAATAGTTTTTGAATGCAAGAGCGTTGAGATATGACCTTTTTTAAAAAGCAAATTCTTCAAAAAATTGATGAAATTCAAGTCTTCGTCATTTTTTTTTCGAATTCCATTCATTTTTTGAAAAATTTGCTTTTTAAAAAAGGTCATATCTCAACTCTCTTGCATTCAAAAACTATTCTGTGAAATAGATTTTGAAGCTCTTGATCTGCGCTACAACATAGGGCTGAGACACTGTTGCAGCGCTCAACGCT
The DNA here is from genome assembly GCA_029231635.1 of Ditylenchus weischeri. Taxonomy (NCBI): domain Eukaryota; kingdom Metazoa; phylum Nematoda; class Chromadorea; order Rhabditida; family Anguinidae; genus Ditylenchus; species Ditylenchus weischeri. The sequence continues at coordinate 50,921 of JAMRYI010000227.1, forward strand.
TGACCAAACTTTCGACCAGTTTAAAAAATGTCAGAGATGATTCTTTCTTTCAACTTGAAGCTCTACTCCTGAAGACTAAAAATCATTATTTTATTGTGAAATTTTAAAGGCTAAAAAATAGAGATGAAAGAGGAAACTCTCGTCTACATAATGACATGTAACATTAAGGTAGACATATTTCACATTCGGACAAAGCTTGTATGAACAAAAAACTGCCACGACTTATGTTACAACCCAATATACAGGGTGTCCCAAGAAATTTTTTTCTTTCCGCAATTCGGTTATTGGGAAGGCGGGAATTTGAAAAGTGTCGGTCATTTTTCACACCATAGGGGGGACCAAGGCTAATTTTCGAAATTTTGGTCGGATTTTTTTTCGCGCGTGATACACCAAAAAAATTGTCACGCGATTCTGAGTCGATCTGTGTTTACAGATTTACGGAATCCGACTCAGAAAAAAAGTTATGGCTCTTCAAAGTGTATCAAATTTCTTGGGACACCCTGTATATATATTTTATATATATTTTTTCAGAATTTTGTTTACAAGTTTCCTAATGAACATCGGGTCTATTCCTAAGTACGGGTTTCCTTTAGTATTCGAACCTAGAGAGTAGTAAATTTTTTGACTGCGCTTAAATCAGTTATAGACTGTATTGATTTTTTTTGAAACAGCAACTACTTTAAATGTATAAACAAAGAAAGTTTTTCGGGTGAGATTTCAGGACGAGATTTTTGTAAACAAAATCGGCTCTGACAGCATGTACATCCAAATGGGGGGTGGGTTGGTTGTTGGGAGTTGCGGTGGTGTCATGTCTTTGGATTTGGACATCTTTTTCTATCTACAAGTTTCCAATTTGCGACCAAGCACAAGAAAAAAATAAACATGGGATCGAGGTAATTTCGAATCTTCGAAAAAGTTGGCCACATAAAGGATGAGAACCGTGAATTGCTTTTTAAAAATCCTCGAATTGGAAACAAAGAGTCGGAAACAAACATTTTTCTCCAACTATCCAGAAATTATTGTTCTAAGAAGTTTTTTAGATTCTATCCAAAGACTCAGTAACAGTAGCCGTGGATGTGGTTGTCTACTTCCGCATCTCAAACGCCACTATTTCTGTGACTAATGTAGAGGACTGTGCTCGGTAGCTTTTTCCACGTTATAAAATAAAATAAAAACTTTTTTAGGTCAACTAAGCTACTGGCACAAACAACATTAAGAAACATTCTTGGCACTAAAACGTTGGCAGAAATGTTGAGCGATAGAGAACAAATTTCACTTCAAATGCAGGTAAAAAAATTATTTTACCTTGCCTAATTACAAGAAATAGTTTTTGCTTGGAATTATGCGCTGAGCAACAGTGCTTGGAAACCCTCTTGCTCTACTCTTGCTCTTGCTCCGAGCAAAGAGCAAGAGCAGAGCAAGATTTTGAAAATTCAATCAGCAAGAGCAAGAGCGGAGCAAGAGCGGAGCAATATTTTGAAAACTCAATGAGTAAGAGCATAGCAAGATTTTAAAAATTCAATGAGCAAGAGCGGAGCAAGACTTTGAAAATTCAATGAGCAAGAGCAAGAGCGGAGCAAGAGCGGAGCAATATTTTGAAAACTCAATGAGTAAGAGCATAGCAAGACTTTGAAAATTCAATGAGCAAGAGCAAGAGCGGAGCAAGAGCGGAGCAAGACTTTGAAAATTCAATGAGCAAGAGCAAGAGCGGAGCAAGAGCGGAGCAATATTTTGAAAATTCAATGAGCAAGAGCGGAGCAAGACTTTGAAAATTCAATGAGCAAGAGCAAGAGCGGAGCAAGAGCGGAGCAATATTTTGAAAACTCAATGAGCAAGAGCATAGCAAAAATTTAAAAATTCAATGAGCAAGAGCGGAGCAAGAATTTGAAAATTCAATGAGCAAGAGCATAGCAAAATTTTAAAAATTCAATGAGCAAGAGCGGAGCAAGACTTTGAAAATTCAATGAGCAAGAGCATAGCAAAAATTTAAAAATTCAATGAGCAAGAGCGGAGCAAGAATTTGAAAATTCAATGAGCAAGAGCAAGAGCGGAGCAAGAGCGGAGCAATATTTTGAAAACTCAATGAGCAAGAGCATAGCAAAATTTTAAAAATTCAATGAGCAAGAGCGGAGCAAGACTTTGAAAATTCAATGAGCAAGAGCATAGCAAAATTTTAAAAATTCAATGAGCAAGAGCGGAGCAAGACTTTGAAAATTCAATGAGCAAGAGCATAGCAAAATTTAAAAATTCAATGAGCAAGAGCGGAGCAAGAATTTGAAAATTCAATGAGCAAGAGCAAGAGCGGAGCAAGAGCGGAGCAATATTTTGAAAACTCAATGAGCAAGAGCATAGCAAAATTTTAAAATTCAATGAGCAAGAGCGGAGACTTTGAAAATTCAATGAGCAAGAGCATAGCAAAATTTTAAAAATTCAATGAGCAAGAGCGGAGCAAGACTTTGAAAATTCAATGAGCAAGAGCATAGCAAAATTTAAAAATTCAATGAGCAAGAGCGGAGCAAGACTTTGAAAATTCAATGAGCAAGAGCAAGAGCGGAGCAAGAGCGGAGCAATATTTTGAAAACTCAATGAGCAAGAGCATAGCAAAATTTTAAAAATTCAATGAGCAAGAGCGGAGCAAGACTTTGAAAATTCAATGAGCAAGAGCATAGCAAAATTTTAAAAATTCAATGAGCAAGAGCGGAGCAAGATTTTGAAAATTCAATGAGTAAGAGCAAGAGCAAATGTGAAATATTGGTTAGGAGCGAGAGCGGAGCAAAATTTTGATTTCAAACAATTTTCGTCTCGGGACAAAATTTTTCTTTCGATCAGAATTTGTCTCAATGCAAAAATTTGTTTTTCAAACCGAATTCGTCTCGAGACAAAAATTAGCCATCGTTCTTAAGAATACTCTTTTACTTCCCCTATATTCTCTATAAGATACACCCCTAAAGTTCGTTCCCGCCTTGGGTCCGACACTTTTTTAACCTGATTTTTGAAATGTTTTGCCAAATGTGATTCGTCAGTCTAGTCAAAAATATCGCAAGAATTCCGATTTTATCGATCGTTTTTGCGATCGACAATAGTTTTGCCAGTAAGACCCGCGACGCTCTCTATAAGATACACCTTTTTAAGATTTAGGTGTTTCTTATAGAGAGCGTCGCTGGTCTTACTGGCAAAACTATTGTCGACTGCAAAAACGATCGGTAAAATCGGAATCCTTGCGATATTTCCGACTAGATTGACGAATCACATTTGGCAAAACATTTCAGCAATCAGGTTAAAAAAAGTGTCGGACCAAGGCGGGAACGAACTTTAGGGGTGTATCTTATGGAGAGCGTTAACTATATGGCAAATGGTTTTTTTTGTAACTGAAAAAATGAATAGTTATTAGTTAACTGTAAATAACTTTTAGTTAGAAGTTGGCTGTAACAGCTAAACAGCTAACTGTTAGCGTACCTGCACGGGCGCCGATTTTTAGGAGACTTAGAGCCCGATCTTGACAACTTTTTTTTGATTAAATAGTTTCTATGTTGCAATTTTGTTGCAGTGAACCTAGAGTAAACTTCATAGTAAATTTTTATTTCGATCATAAGAAAATCACATAATGAGTTCACCGTCTTTCGCCCTTTCCTTTTTAATGTGTTCCACCATTTGATGAAGATAGTTATTCACCATTTCTTCGACTCGCTGTTCACTGTTTCCAAAAATAGCATCGTCAGCCTAATCCGCTGTTATAGATATGCCAAAGAAAGCAATGAACTTGAAGAAAAGTTCTTTTCCAGACTTAACACCGCAATGGTAAAGGAACTTGTGCCAGATCACCTTGTTTTAACAATATTAAAAAAATGTTTTGTTGAATTATAGAAAAAAACTTGCTTTCAACAAAGGATGGGCACCTTCTTTTAACAGCTCTTAACAGAATATCGGCGCCAGCGCCCGGCGCCCGTCGTCAGATTAACTGTTGCGCCGGCGCCGATTTTTCCGAGCGTGCAGGTATGACTGTTAGAAGTTTTAGATCAACAGGAAATATTAACAGTTAACCACTTAAGCTAACTGTTAATACCGGGTGTCTCAAAAGTTCGAACTCACTTTTTAAGATTTGAGTTTTTCTTAAAACAGTGTAGACATCAACAAATATTTAATACCATTTTGTAGCCCTAAGTGTCCTCTTTCCAACAAGGTATCAAACGTAAATTTTATTCAACAAAATGACCGCCAACAGCCTCAACACACTTCTTCAGTCTTTTTGGAAAATTATCGATGGCCTTCTGAATCATTTCTTGTGGAATTGCACCCCATTCTCTCACCAACGAAGCCTTCAACTCTGCGATCGTTTTGTGTGGTTTAGAGCAGGCCTTTGACGCAAGGTGAAGAATGATACACCAAATGAAAGAGGAGACTTAGGGTTACAAAATAATATCAAAAGATAAGATTTATCTTAATCTTAAAGACAAAAGATAAGCATTTAAAAAAGTGAGTTCGAACTTTTGAGACACCCGGTAGATGTTAACTACCGGGAGGTTGTGTGCGTGATTTTATAAGTAAACATTTGTAAAAAACTTTACTCATAAATTTTATTGTGTCGGTACAAGCAATTGAAATTAAATTTCGAGTTTAGAGTACATTAGATGAAGCCACTTACCCGTGGGGTGTCAAGGTGGAAAGGGTAGAAATGAAAGATGTACGTTTGCCTGTTCAGCTACAACGAGCGATGGCTGCTGAGGCTGAAGCCGCAAGGTATTTTAATTAACTTTGCATCAAGAAATTCGTTTCTAAATTTTTTTTGTTAAGAGCTGCCGGAGCAAAGGTAAAAAAATTGTCACATTTTTTTTTCGGATATGGATTTTTTGGTACTTATACGGTTACTACCCCATATCGGAATTTTTTTCAAAAACAGGTTTTAACCATTTCTAAGCAAAACCAATAAAAACGTTGTTTCCGACCACTTTCCATCAAAAATTTTGACTTTTTTAGATTTTCTACATGCCTGCCTTCGGCAGGCAACCTACTTCAATGGGAAGCCCATTTGGGGGTACATGGTCCGGGCCAAGGGCTGACCCTTCATATACCAAGAAATATATATATATATCTATATCTCTTGAAAAAACAGCTGCCTGCTTGCAATGGAGAAGGGGTATAAAAATGATTAAAATTAACATTGCAAGACTGGGGAAAATACTACATTGCTGCTACTATTGTCAAATTTTGTTCTTTTGTTAGGGCTTGGAATAATATGCAAATAATTTTTTATAAGCATTTTCACATTTATATTTTCAGTGGTTTTTTATTGGTTAAATTTCCTTGATATATTTCTTGATATATAAAGGGTCAGCCCTGCCTGACCATGTACCCCAAAGGGGCTTTCTATTGAAGTAGGTTGCCTGCCGAAGGCAGGCAGGTAGAAAATCTAAAAAAGTCAAAATTTTCGATGGAAAGTGGTCGGAATCAACGTTTTTATCGGTTTTAGCGTGTAAGAATTGCTTAGAAATGGTTAAAACCTGTTTTTGAAAAAATTCCGATATGGGGGGCGGGGGGGAACCGAATAAGTACCGATTTTGGTACAAAAAGATTTTTGGTGCAAATTTCGGTTTTGCGTTTTTCTATATAATATTTTTTTCTTTTTTTTTAAAGTGATAACACCATCAGGTAGCACTGCGATTCTAGTTTCTGATAAAGTATTTTTTATTGCAACATCGCTTTAAAAAGTATTACAAAAAGGTATAAGCCTAAGCAAATAGCTGTTCTGATTTGCTTCATATTTTAACCTTTTTGTAATACTTTTTAAGGCTCTATATGTGTTGGGGGTCCTACCGAAAAAAACATGCCTTGGTCCCCCCTATTGATTTTTTTCGAAAAATTTTTTCGCCCGAAAGTCTCAAAAACGTGTGTGAAATCATATGAAACTATATATTTTTTCAGAAAAATGTACTTCACCGAAAACGAGAGGTTTATCGTCGATTTCAATGCTTGTGAAGACATAGACTTTTCGCAAATCAATCTTCAACAAATTTTTTTACTGAACAATATCAATAGACAATATTGATGTCATTAATAGTATGGTGTTTGCATAGCTCTTCTTTATTGGTGTCAAGCTTTCTGCGTTGTTGTTCTGCGTCAAAGAATACAGAAGAATACAAAGAATACGGAAAAAAATACAAAGAATACAAAGAATACGGAAAAAAATTAAAAACAATGGGGGGACCAAGGCAAACAATTTTTCGAAAAAAATCAACAGGGGGGACCAAGGCGTGTTTTTTTCGGGAGGACCCCCAACACATATAGAGCCCTTTTTAAAGCGATGTTGCAATAAAAATACTTTACCAGAAACTAGAATCGCAGTGCTACCTGATGGGCTTGTCACTTTTAAAAAAGGTCAAAATTAAATAGAACAACGCAAAACCAAAATTTGCACCAAAAATAAGTGTATTTACACCAAAAAATCCTTTTTTGCACCAAAGAATCCATATCAATTTTTTGATATTCAAAATTTTTTTATAGGTCATCGCGGCAGAAGGTGAACAGAAAGCATCCCAGGCTTTGAGTGAAGGTATATTTAATAATTACATTCGAGACTCTCTGAAACTTAGCCTATCTTAACGCACCCTAAAATTTCGTTCCGCAGCTGAGTCCGACAATTTATACACCCTTGCTTTACCATTCCTGCATGAATAATCTCGTACAAAATGCGCAAGAATTTTAATTTGATTTTTCAAATTGATTTTTTAAAATCTAGTTAATTTGATTTTTGTTGATCATGTGGAAGAAATTTTGGCATTTAAGTGCAAAAACTTGAATATAAATTAAGTATGCGTTATTGAGCAATTTTGTTTTAACCGCTAAAATTATTGACTTTTTTAATAACGGTCAGCGGAATCGGATTCCTTGCAACTTTTCGTAATTGACTATTCAATCAATAAAAAGCAGTGTTGTTTTTTCCCGGCGCTGCCCCGGCAAAAAACAGCAATTTTTAACAGCTATCCTCCGGCGCGGATTCTGAAATTTAACTGCCCAATATTTAGAAATCACAATTTTTCTTCAACTTAAGCTAAAATATTTGAATTTTCGTGCTTCATTTTCTTTCACCTTTTTTGCTCTCTTTTGTGATTTTTCTCGGTCTTCTAATTTAATATTTATTAAAATATAACCAGGGCTACATACACTGCGGGTCATATTTATAGGAACACCCCATTTTTTGCTTCCCAGGCTTTGATTTTTTGCTAGTTACGCCACATTTCATTACTCCGAAAGAAAATCTTTTTTGCAAACACATGTAAAACAACGACAAAGCTAGATTCCAATTGACAGAAAAAAGGTTTTTCTTTAAACATTGATTTTGACGTGGGTCATATTTATAGGAACACTTGTATTAACATCCTGATTTTTTGTATTTGTCTTCGTTTTCTTGTCTTTATTCTATTTTTAGAAAATGTCTGAATTCGAAAAAGGTCAAATTACTGCTCTACAATCGGAGAATAAGGGTCTTCGTTCGATTGCGCGTGCTCTCGGTCGGTCTCCTCATGTTGTGCAGAGTTACTTGGACAATCCAGCCGGTTATGGTCAAGCAAAGTGTTCTGGACGAAAACAAATCTCTAAAGAAGTCTCAAATTCGGTGAAGAGTGCAAACGAAATCAAGCGTGTTCTCAATCTGGAAGTTTCAAAGAAGACCGTTCTCCGCGCCATCCAGAGGAATCCAAATATTGAAAGACAGAAGATGATGAAAGCGCCGCGTTTGTTGCCTCGCCATATCGATGCTAGAATGGACTTTGCGGAAAAAAATGAACAAGCCGTGGTCATCGGTGATTTTTGCTCGCTCATTATGTTTCATTTTATGGCGATTTCATGGTGATTTTAGATCATCTTCTCGGATGAGAAGAACTTCGGTCCGGAGGGATTCAATGGCTACTGGAGGGACTTGCGAAAGGAACCAACATACTTTTACAGAATAAATTTCGGTGGTGGAAGCGTTATGGTATGGGCAGCATTTAGTTTTATGGGGACACTTGAAATCGCTTTTACGTCACCTAAGATGAACAGTGCAGAGTACATCCAGGTGGGTATTTGCTGATCTGATCAATGTTTTTATTGCTTATTTAGGTGCTGGAAACAAAGCTCTTACCGTTTATGCAGCAATATAGTCGAATACCGTTCATCTTCCAGCAAGACAATGCATAAATTCATCAAAGTCGTGAAACTTCTGCATGGTTGGCGTCCAATGGTATCAATGTTATGAAATGGCCAGCCTGCTCACCTGATCTGAAACCCATGGAAAACCTTTGGGGAATCATCGTGCGTCGAATCTATGCAGAAAATCATCAGTTCGCATCAAAGGAGGAGCTCAAAACAGCAATTATCGAAGCTTTGAAATCAATTGAGCCGAGAATTCTTCGAAACCTTCTGGACAGTGTGAACAATTGTCTTTTTCAAGCGATTCAAGTGGTGTTACGGACCATTAAAATGTTGTTATACTTTGAATAAAGAATCGATGTATTCGTTTGACTCGCTATTTCTTGTGTTAATACAAGTGTTCCTATAAATATGACCCGCGTCAAAATCAATGTTTTAAGAAAAAAAAACTTTTTTTCTGTCAATTGCAATCTAATTTTGTTCACGAAAATCTAACTTTGTTGTTGTTTCACATATATTTGCAAAGAAGATTTTCTTTCGGAGTAATGAAATGTGGCGTGACTAGCAAAAAATGGGGTGTTCCTATAAATATGACCTGCAGTGTATGCTATTAATAAAAAAATAATAATTTACACAAACTTTTTTACAAAGCAAATATGAATTACCGTATTAAGTTTTTAAACTTTTCACCCTCTAATAAGTCCTCCTAATTTTTTTTATTCATAAGAACCACGAGCTCAAACGATCTATATGATTAGATTTTGGTTGAGCACCCAAAAATCTGGAAATCGACTTCAAAATTTTTAGACTTTTCAAGACTTTTTCACTTTACTGTAACAATTATCAAATATTATACTGTAAATAAATATGCTGTCAATAAAAGGCATATTTTGTTGCAAAATTTACAGCAAAAACAAAACTCTCAACCAGGCGTCGGCGCTGGCTCCGGCGCCTGGGCAAATATTTTAAGATGGGAGGTGCCGACGCTGGCGCCGGAGCCAAAATTTTTTAATGGACGCACTCGGCGCAGGCGCTGGGGCCTTTTTAATAACACTGGTAAAAAGCCTAAAAAGTTGGGTCAAAAATGGTCGGACCCAGCTACAGTCAAACCTCGTTTATCCGGCACCCCCAAAAGTTCATTCCGCCTTGGGTCCGACACTTTAGCTCAATTGAGTCTGCTAAATGTGATTCGCCAGTTCAGTCCAAAATATTGCAAGGATTGTCGTTTTCCAGTCTTTTTCTGCCATAAAGACTAGGACCTCGGTTATCCGGCACCTGATTTTCAAAAGGTGCCGGATAACCGAGGTTCGCGGGTCTTTATGACGAAATTTAAAAATTTTGGAAAAACGACCGGCAAAAATAGAATCCTTGCGATATTTCGGACTAGACTGGAGAATCACATTTAGCAAAAGACCTCGAAAATTGATTTGAAAAAAGTGTGTTTGGGGGTGCCGGATGAACGAGGTTTGACTGTATTAAACGATTTTTTAGGGTGTAAGTTATGCACAGCATTGACCGAATTAAAGCAAAAGAACAAAATTTTATCTAACGCCATTTCAGCAGCCATGGTTATCTCCTCTTCACCAATTGCCATCCAACTAAGATTTCTTCAGACACTAAGCTCTATAAGGTGAGCTGTCTTTCAAGTGTACTTTTTAGTAGTTTAGTGAAGTTTGGTAGTCATCGTAATCCAAAAAGCCTGATTCTTGAAAAGACCTTATGTGAAAAACATTTTGTAATATTTTTAATCAAAAAATTTGCTTTTTTTGACAGACAACAATTTTTGGCTTGAATTTGTTTTGCTTTGAAAATAGACAGTCAGATAAATGACTATTTATTTTGTGCTAATTATACGGTTTTTCAGTGCTGAAAAGAATCGAACGGTAGGTTATTTATAGAATTCCAAAGATTATGTAATTTCAGGCAAAAAAGTAAAAATATTAATCACAGGAGATATTTTAGATAATTTTCCCTTTTCCGTTGGAAATTATACAAGCGATATTTAGGTAAAATAGACCTTTTTAAAATAGTACTAGCAAATATTTGTTTAGAAACCAGAACAAATCCAAAAAAGCCATAAAAACACATTCCGCGTAATAATTATATTTGGTCGGTGACTTTGATTTCAATTCTTTAATTTTAAGAGTTTTATTTGTTAATTTGTGTATTAAAATGTACAGAATAAATTTAAAAAAAAAACAGTGACTTATTATACACATGAAATGAGGCACAATAACTTACATTGAATCTGTTGGGCGCTAGTGAAGAATAGGGTTCCAAAAACAGTTATCCCCCTGTTGTTTTATTTGTAAAAACAACAGGGGGGACCAAGCTGATTTTTACGAAAAAACAACAGGGGGGACCAAGCTGATTTTTATTAAAATTTATTAAAATTCATAGGACCAAACTAGTTTCTACGAAAAACAACAGGGGGGACCAAGCTGATTTTTATTAAAATTTATTAAAATTCATAGGACCAAACTAGTTTCTACGAAAAACAACAGGGGGACCAAGCTGATTTTTATTAAAATTTATTAAAATTCATAGGACCAAACTAGTTTCTACGAAAACAACAGGGGGACCAAGCTGATTTTTATTAAAATTTATTAAAATTCATAGGACCAAACTAGTTTCTACGAAAACAACAGGGGGACCAAGCTGATTTTTATTAAAATTTATTAAAATTCATAGGACCAAACTAGTTTCTACGAAAAACAACAGGGGGACCAAGCTGATTTTTATTAAAATTTATTAAAATTCATAGGACCAAACTAGTTTCTACGAAAAACAACAGGGGGGACCAAGCGGTTTTTTTCGAAAAAACAACAGGGGGGACCAAGCTGATTTTTATTAAAATTTATTAAAATTCATAGGACCAAACTAGTTTCTACGAAAAACAACAGGGGGACCAAGCTGATTTTTATTAAAATTTATTAAAATTCATAGGACCAAACTAGTTTCTACGAAAAACAACAGGGGGACCAAGCGGTTTTTTCGAAAAACAACAGGGGGGACCAAGCTGATTTTTATTAAAATTTATTAAAATTCATAGGACCAAACTAGTTTCTACGAAAAACAACAGGGGGGACCAAGCTGATTTTTACGAAAAAACAACAGGGGGACCAAGCTGATTTTTGGAACCCTATTCTTCACTATAGCCAATCTGTTGCTTATAAATTACATTAATTTACTTTTTACGTTTTTATAGGTCGCGAAGTTATAAGAAGTAGTGTTTCTGAGTACATTCAACCATTATCGACCGAAAGCTGACTTGATTTGCTTTTAAGCATTTCGGTTTAAGGAATCAAGTCAGACTACCATATTATCTGTTAAACGGGTACTAATCCAAAAAAATGCGTTCGTGGGATTTTTGAACAAAAAAAATTTTAAACCAAAATTTGACTTTTTGCGTTGGGGGATCAAAGCAAACCTTCAGAAAAGGATCGTGGATATCATCAAAACTCCCAAAAAGATGGAATTTGAGCATAGTTTTGTTAACTGGGGTCTACCACATAAAGAAACTCTGTATTCATACATTTTTATGCATCCAGAGTAGGGTTCCGGCTGGACGGCTGGGCATCGGAATTTCGAAAAAAAATTGCGGGGGGGATCACAGGGGATCGTCGAAAAAATGCACGGGAGACGGGGGAATCCCCCCGAGGCTGCGAACCCTAATCCAGACTCACTTTCGAGTGATTTGTGTCTAAGGTATGTGGGTGTGCGCATTTCTGACTGTCAAGCCACCAAGCCGGGCCTGATGAGTTAGAGATTCGCGCACTCACTCACCTTAGACATGATTCCGAGCAAGAGTAGTGATCAAAAATGCATGAAGAAGCTCTTTTTGCCCAGCTCCAGTGGCCAAATAGCCTAACATAAGGTTTTTTACCTTGGTCCCCAAAGCAAAAAGTCAAATTTTGATCAAAGCAATTCTTTTCAAAAATGATTGGTCGCGCAGTAAATACACGTTTTCTGCACGTTAAACGTGCTAAAACGCTAAAAAAACCTTTTTGGCATTTTTTAATTTCTAAATATTTCTAACAAACACTGACATGTAAGAAAAAAATATCTCTGCCACAATGTTTTTTTTATCATTGCTGCATTGTTTGATTAAAATTTTGTTGAAAATATTCCTACCGAAAGTTTTTTCGCGTATATGATAAGCTGTACAAAAGATATTTTTGTAAAAAAATTAAAAATACCGGTATTTTCGCAACTATAAGCAATCTTAATATCAATTTAGGATAAAATATACTACAGTCGAGTCTCGATACAACGAACCCCCAAAAAGTTTGTTCCCACCTCGGGTCCGACACTTTTTTTAGCTCGATTTTTGAAGCTTTTTGCCAGTTGTCTTTGGCTGGTCTAGTCCGAAATATTGCAAGGATTTAGATTTTACCGATCGCTTTTGTACATAACAAAAGTTTTGCCGAAAAGACCCGCGGGTACTTGATATATATTATATGTGATATATTATATATGATATATTATTATATTATATATGATATATATGATATTTTCAAAAAAGGTGAAAATAAGTGTTCGTTATATCGAGTACCCGCGGGTCTTTTCGGCAAAACTATTGCGATTTTCAGAAACGATTGGTAAAATCGGAATCCTTGCGATGTTTTGGACTAGACTGACAAAAACAACTTGCAAAAAGCTTCACAAATCGAGCTAAAAATGTGTCGGACCCGAGGTGAAAACGAACTTTTTGGGGGTTCGTTGTATCGAGACTCGACTGTACTAATATTAATAGATCAGATGTGTATTTCGGTTTGGCTTTATCAAGCTGAATTTAGTATAAAATTTAACCAGTTTAATTTATAGGAATCATGACACAAATAAATAAATTTCATCTTTAATTATTTTTGACAATTTCTAAAGCATATACAAACACTTTTGTCGGGTTGCGTGTTAATTAAGTACAAAAAATGCGATAAGGTAAGTGATTTGACTCGTATTTTGGCTAGATGCTTAGCTCCTCTTTGTTGCACATTCTTCTATGGTTACCCGCTATATACCTTCAGATTGTTGGTTTTCTTTAAATTTGTTGGTTGATGTAATCCCGGCCATTCCCACCATTTTGGTCGTCTTTAGAAGCGTTTGAAGATGACTTCTGGATGGACTTTAGAAATCGATCAACTTCCGCAATGAACTGATAGTCGAACCAGAACAGCAGTGAAGAGTAGAGGAAGAAGAGTGTGAGCAAGATGAAACCAGCCATCAAACCGAAAATCCCTGAAAAACAATAACTATACAGGTTTTTTTTTGTTAAAACCCTTGTATGTAGTCACTTACACACTGTTGTGCTGAGGTTTAAAAATCCATTTAAAGGCGCATCTAATTCCTGGTATACAAACGAAGAGGACGGACTTATGATCGCAAAGAAGAGCAGAAAAATACACACGACCACATACAGAATTAGCATCGCCTGCAAATATAGCAAATTAAATTAAAATACTTTATATAAAAAATATTTCTTTCCATTTAATTTACCTGGAGTAAAAAGAACGGAATAAGACAAAGTTTGGACCACTTGAAAGTGGCGTAAAGTGTAGATATTCCAACTGAAGCAGCCACCAGAACTGATACAAGAAAGGCTACCTGTAGAAAAACGATAAAAAAAAGGTTTTTAAGTCGAGGAGAAACTTACTGAATGGTCTGACTTGTAGCTCAAGAAACAAAGAAACCCGTAGAATATGGCGTAAATTAGACTTAATGCTTTTGCGGCAGCCTGAAAGTGAATTAAAATTTAAGTTTCCATTAAAAAATTTCCATTTTTACTAATTTTCACGTTCAAAAACAAAATAAAACGCTTATACAGCCAAACCTAGTTTATCCGGCACCCCCAAACACACTTTTTTTCAGCTCAATTTTCAAAGTCTTTTGCTAAATGTCATTCGCCAGTCTAGTCCGAAATATTGCAAGGATTCTGTTTTTGCCGGTCGTTTTTCCAAAATTTTTAAATTTCGTCATAAAGACCAACCTCGGTTATCCGGCACCCCTTTTGAAAATCAGGTGCCGGATAACCGAGGTCCGCGGGTCTTTATGGCGAAATTTAAAGATTTTGAAAAAACGAATGGCAAAATCAGAATCCTTGCAATATTTCGGACTAGACTGGTGAATCACATTTAGCAAAAGACTTCGAAAATTGAGCTAAAGAAAGTGTCGGACCCAAGGCGGGAATGAACTTTTGGGGGTGCCGGATAAACGAGGTTTGACTGTTGTAAAATTTAAGAGCTTGGAAAAAGTCTTGTTGTATAGGATGAGCCAATTTTTCGGAACTTTGTTTAGGTTGCAACTTTTTTAGGCTTTTTTAAATCTGTAAGCCAGAATCTTCGATTCAGAATTAAGAATTTTTAGTATTGTGATGTCAAAAATACTATTTTTACCAGATCAATCCTGAATTTGGGCTTTATCCACCTGAAGACCATCCAGACACCAGAGCTCAAAATACAGGAGGGACTAAGCGAAAATTTTCTTTTTGACATAACATACCAAAGAAGCTTTTTTATTATAAATCAAAAAGGTTCACAGAAAAAGTAGTGGCTAAAAAAGGTTGCAAAAAACTTGACCCAAGCTACACAAAGCTTGTAGAAACACGCTTACCGTATAACCTCTATTAATAGACTCGAGTCTATTATTTTTCAACCCCTCGAAAATCGAAAAATTTTGGGGGTTGATCTCGAGATTTTTGGATGAAAATTAAAAATCTAAAAAGTGGAATCGGCAGAGCTCGTGGGAGTTAAGAAAACGCAATAAACAGCTTTGCAAAATATTGACTCGGCTCCGAGACACAGACCCTCAAAGTCGAGGGGGGTCTATTATTAGAGGGGGGGGGGTCAATTAATAGAGGTTTTACGGTAATGGCTCACGCTTGCATAAACATTGACTGTTTGGGCAAGCTCTTATAAATCCTACCGTGATATGAAGTTTGTTGAAACAGCAGAAGAAATGAGGGTTTGGTGGTAGGATCGGATGTTGCAACAATAGCATCGACTCCAGATCAAACGGTGCCCTCTCATCACCTCCAACTACCCCGCTCTCTCGATGTCCTAACTAAATTTGAAAAAAAAAACTTTATAAAAACATATCTTTCATCAAGCAATTCGTCACCTTAACATCACATTGCATTGAGAATAGTTAGTTTGTCAAAGATCGAGGCTTATCGGCAAGCAACAGCAACAAAGGCAAGATCTTGCGGCTAGATAGTACTTATTCTAATTCCACTTACTCCACACATCAGCATTACAAAGCAAAAATCAAAATTGTCAAATTTTGGCTTCTAAAAATAAGTAGGTGAAGAAATGTATGTATTTTCAAAACACATAAAATTAATCTATAGCACTAATACCTTCAGACAGAAACAATCAGCAAACAAAGAGATTATTTTCTTAAAGAATCTACTTTTTTAAATTTAAAAGTTGACAAGAATTTTTATTGATGATTTTAGTGCTGAAATTGGTAACATCCGCAACTCATTATTTTTATAAGATTATTTGGCGCTAGTATAGAATACCCCCCCACAAAAATCAGACCTTCTAAAAATCGTTGTAACTACCCTTTAGAACAACAAGTTTAGGCTTAGCCCTTAGGCTTAGGGGTAGGCCAGCGTATGGAAGTTGTGACTAATAAGTGTTTTACGCACTTTTTCTGGGGTCTGGAACATATATTTGGGTGCTCTTAGGCTTAGGGGTAGGCAAGCGTATGGAAGTTGTGACTAATAAGTGTTTTACGCACTTTTTCTGGGGTCTGTAACATATATTTGGGTGCTCTTAGGCTTAGGGGTAGGCAAGCGTATGGAAGTTGTGACTAATAAGTGTTTTACGCACTTTTTCTGGGGTCTGTAACATATATTTGGGTGCTCTTAGGCTTAGGGGTAGGCAAGCGTATGGAAGTTGTGACTAATAAGTGTTTTACGCACTTTTTCTGGGGTCTGTAACATATATTTGGGTGCTCTTAGGCTTAGGGGTAGGCAAGCGTATGGAAGTTGTGACTAATAAGTGTTTTACGCACTTTTTCTGGGGTCTGTAACATATATTTGGGTGCTCTTTACTTAGGCTTAGGGGTAGGCCAGCGTATGGAAGTTGTGACTAATAAGTGTTTTACGCACTTTTTCTGGGGTCTGTAACATATATTTGGGTGCTCTTAGGCTTAGGGGTAGGCAAGCGTATGGAAGTTGTGACTAATAAGGCTTAGGCTTAGGCATGTCGAAGTGAAAAGGAAAATACGGTGTAATTCTAAAAAATAGTTTTGTTGGACATTTTTTCGTTGCCTTTTTTAAATACTTAATAACTCAAAAGATAGCGCATGAAATTCCGCACCAGATAGGTAAGAAAGGATTGAAGTCGGCTGTGAACAACCTAGCTCTTGTCGAAGCAGATGAAAAAAAATCGAACGATTTCGAATATCGAAAATCTATTTAAAAAGCCTACTTCGACACGACACTGTAACCAAGCCATTAGTATCGAACAGAGAATCAATAAACAAGTAAACAATCTTTCGGTCAAAAAGAAGGCATTTGTAGCGGTTGATTTGGCTAAAACAGTTGTTTACGGTGTCATTTCTGAAGCGCTTCAATTTACAAGGCATTTTTTCGAAGAAATTGCGTAATTTTGATATTGATGCTTGTAATCCAAATTTTGGCTAGTATAGAATAGAGTATAGAATAATTAGTATAGAATACCCCCCCAAATCAGTCCTTCTAAAAATCGTTGTAACTACCCTTTAGAACAACAAGTTTAGGCTTAGCCCTTAGGCTTAGGGGTAGGCCAGCAGGAAGTTGTGACTAATAAGTGTTTTACGCACTTTTTCTGGGGTCTGGAACATATATTTGGGTGCTCTTTACTTAAGTTTTAGAAGGCATAAGTTTTGGGGGGGGGGTATTCTATACTAGGGTCGATTATTTCAAGATTTTTTACAAACTTTTTGTACGTTTTTTGAGAAAAAGTCCCACTCATTTTGTAGAACAAGCATACAATACGTTATATTTTTGCAATTTTTGTATAAAAAATTTCTAAAATACGGTCATATTAAGATGTGGAAACTAGCTACAGTCAAACCTCGATTTAACGACCCCCCGATTTAACGACCCCCTAGAGCCGGTCCTTAGGGGGGTCGTTAAATCGAGGTTTGACTGCAGTAAATAGATTAAAATCAGCTAGAAAAAGTCAAAGAAGATGAGAAGCTAATCTCACAAAATGTAATAAATTGTGCGTTAGAGTCCATTATTTGAATTAACTATGGTTAAAAATTCATTTTTATGCGGTGTTTACTATTCCCAGCTAAATTGTGCGATTGTTTATAGTTAAGTGTTTGATATTCACAGTGTACTTAAGACTGTTCACAGTTGAATAGTCACTATTTACACCAGGCTTTCTAATTGATAATTTGGCTTAAGAGCTTTAGAGAATGTAGCTTTACAGGAAGAAAAATGAGGTAAGTAAAACAATGAGGTAAGAAACATTATACGGTGAGTATTCTAAAAAGTAGTTTCACAATCTCTATATATTGGGTTGGTGCATAATTAACGTCGGTTTTTTTATTTGCATACTATTCAACAACAACCCAAATGCAAGTCCGCCTATAACATTTCTGAATATTATTCTGGAGCATATTCACCCTCTACATCAATAACAGCTTCCCATTTGCTCGGTAGCCGATCAATTCCGCGAGCGAACAAGTGAGCATTTTTTGACGTAATCCACGCTTTAATAGCGGCCACAATTTCTGATTTGATATTGATGTAGAGGGTGAATATGCCCACTCGTCTCTGAAAAATGTCCGCTAATCTCTGAAAAATACCCGCTAATCTCTGAAAAATGTCCGCTAATCTCTGAAAAATGTCCGCTAATCTCTGAAAAATGTCCGCTAATCTCTGAAAAATGTCCGCTAATCTCTGAAAAATGTCCGCTAATTTTTTTTTGGAAAAATCAGCGGGCATTCTTCAGAGATTAGTGGGCAGAATTAAATAACACCCGTAAACAAATACGCAGAACCAAGTAATAATATTTTAAGTTTTAAAGTACTATTTAAAACATGAGATTTGTATAAATTTGTTGCTTCCTAGACTCTCTGTTCAGAAAATGTGGGATAAAAGGCTTAGAAAACAAAGCTATTACTCTGAAGAGCTATGTATATACATATAAAAGCAATGAAGTTAGCGCTCTCGAAACATTTTACTGCCCGATCAATATATCTACAACTCGAGGCAACAACAAGCTGCCAGGGAAATGACTTTAGCTAGCAAAGAGGTTATGTGTACATCTTTTTCATAGCAAAAAGTGCGCCTAGCCAGAGAGCAACTAATAAAAACTGCCTTTTATATTAATAAAAAATAGCGGGAAGGAAAAGAGAACTGCCTTTGCCTGAAGCAAGCACAAGCAGGAAGTAGTATAAGCACTCCAGTAGTGAAAAAAAGGTGTAAGCAAAGAATACATACTTTCAAAGAATACACATAATACTAAGAATTAT
This sequence comes from Ditylenchus weischeri, assembly GCA_029231635.1. NCBI lineage: Eukaryota > Metazoa > Nematoda > Chromadorea > Rhabditida > Anguinidae > Ditylenchus > Ditylenchus weischeri. The sequence continues at coordinate 69,518 of JAMRYI010000227.1, forward strand.
GGGATTAATCTCAGAATTCCACTTGAAATTACCGTTTTAAGAAGCCTTGCAGATTCCTACCTTCAACTACTACAACACCTGCCCATAATACAAACCAATCTAAAAATGGGCATGCGAATGAGACCAGTTGGGCAAATGGGCTCGCAATCAAACTGTTCTTAATTAGGAAATTGTATGCGCAGTTTTTTACCTAAACTCATGATTGATTCTCGGAAAGGTTCGTTTTTTAATCTAAATTCTGCTTAAGTCTTTCATAAGTTCAAATGCACTTTATTGCAGCACAAGTTCTGGGCACTGCTGAATTACGCAAAAACAAAAAGAATTTGCGTAGCTTCATGGTAAAAGAATTTGCGTAGTTTTTTAAATTCTGCCGAGCTGTGAAAAAACAATTTTCGCAAAGCGTCATTTTGAGTTAGCTTTCATAACAAGTTAATAAAAGGTTAAATTTTATTCCGGTACATTTGCTGTGGGTCCTCCTCCCATTTTTTGTAATGGCTTGAAATCACGTTCTAAATAGAGATGATGAGCATGCGGTTGTCGCAACCGCAATAACCGCGCAACCACACCAAATTTCAGTCATTTCGTCGCAACCGCACAGCCGCATATCTAACTGGTTGTTACACTTTTCGACCTTGAAATGGCGCTTTTTCTGCCGGAATGGCACTTTTAAAAGCTTTTGTTTTCGGAGGTTTTCTTATTACTTTTCAATTTTTTTCGACCAGCGTGTGGCCCAGGATCTCAGCTTTCTTACAAGCTATCAACTGACTGAATGAGATTTTCAAAAAGTTGGAGGAAAAGGTCCCTAAAGGGACCAAATTTTTGGAAAAAGTTGTTCTGTTCAAAGACCTTTTCCTCCAACTTTTGAAAATTTCATTCAGTCAGTTGATAGCTTGTAAGAAAGCTGAGATCCTGGGCTACATGCTGGTCAAAAAAAAATTGAAAAGTAATAAAAAAAAACCCTCAAAGCTTTTTCAAATTTCCGGCAGGAAAAGTGCCATTTCCGGCAGAAAAAGCGCCATTTCAGGGTCGAAAAGTGTTTCAACCTATCTAATTTTGAAATAACCGCGCAACCGCAAGGCGAAAATTTTGCAACCGCACATTTTTTCTCACCTATCAAAACGATGTATTCAGACTGAAGAGGATCCGCTTAAGTTTTGGAAGGTATTTTTTGGTAAATACGACGACAATTTCATGATAAAAGTAATTGTTCAGGAGAATCAAAAGCATTATCCTCACCTGGCAGCTATTGCTCGTCGCTACCTATCCGCTCCGCCTACAAGCATTGCAAGTGAAGGAACTTTTTCTGAAGCGCGAGATGTTTTTGAATGTTTTCAAAAATGTTTTCGAAATAAAAATGCACGAGAAACTTGCTGTCTTCATAATTATAAAAACAATGAGGTGCCATACGGGCACCGGTGCGTAAAACTTTGGAAGCCGGTGCCGGTGCGGGTGGAAAAATTTTTTGGAGCCGGTGCCGGTGCGGGTGCCGGTGCGGGTGTTTAGAAATTTACATCACTGGACTCGACTGTACAACCATATTTTTTTGCATTAAAAATTTTTTCAAAATTTTTAAACCATCCGCTAGTCGAGCCAAACGTTGCTTGAGCATGATCGGACGAGTTAGGCAACTTCCACTGCTCTACAACTTTCTACTGCAATATTGCGTTCTACATTGAGTAAGTTATAAAATTCAAATTTAAATTAAAAATAATTTGAAAACATTATTGACTAAATTAGGTTTGTCCCACGCGAATTCGTACTTCTCAAATTGCTGTGCAAGTTGCATGGTCCTTTAAACCTCGATATTGTGGTTACCGTTGAAAAGGTTTGAAACTGGAGACAGAAAGTGGCCTTCGGGCGGGATTACGGGACGGGATTTTCAGCCGAAAAAATTTCGGGATCGGGATTTTCGCTAAAAAATTTCGGGATCCCGTCGGGATCCTGTTCAAATTTCGGGATTTTGTAAAATAAAGAGAAAAACACGATTTTTTTGACAAGATATTGAGCATTGAGCAGAAAAAGGCGACCGATTCGGGGGGGTTGGGTCCATGGGTCACACCTTTTTACAGCCACTGGGAGTGGTCCAAATCTTTTCCTGAAAACACTTTCTAAGGTGAATTGGTGTGCCTGAACACGAATCCGGTGTCAGAATTGGGGGCTGACAAAGAAATTTTCGAGTTTTTCCCCAAATTTCGGTTTTTTCGGACTTTTTTGACTTTGAAGGGGTATAACAGGGTCAAAAAGTGGTCGAAATATTTTGTTGCAGGTTTTTTCAGATCCGCCTCGATGTCAGCTTTCGTTAAAAAAAAGAACGTCGAAAATGATGCATTTTGAATAGGGGATCTCCTACTTTGAAGTTTGGTGTCGGATCTAAAAATGACGTATGGTCTTATGTTTGTTGTGGACGAAATGCCACAAATTTGAAATTTGAATTTTTTGTCGTTTCAAGACAAGTCTGCTCAGGGATATAGGCGCCGATAGGCGCCTGCTGTCCCTTGTTGTAAATTTTTTTATCATGCGAAAACCATGATTTTAGGACATTTCCAGAAAAATAGAAGATTTGAAAAAGCCAAACAACAGAAGTACTTCCATTTTCAGACTTTAAACATACAAATCGGCCACTTAAAAAGTCAAAAAGCAATATTGGCCGAAAAAATAATTTTAAAATTGATCACTTAAAAATGCAAAGAAAAAATATTTTTGGTTCCAAAAAAGACTTCTTAGCACCAAAAATACTAACTTGGAGCTTTCAAATTGCTTTTACAAAACGACAAATTAGCTTCAATTCTTTACATTTTTACAGCCTCCAAAAGGTGGAAATTTTTTTTGTCGCTCAAACCAAATTAAACAGCCATTTAGGCAAAATAGCTGAAGGAAATGAACTTTCAAGGCATTTCTTAAAATATCCACAACAATTATATGTGTCGGTGCTAGGAGTGAGAGACAGAAAAATAGAGTGAAAAAACAAGCTTAGCGTCAAAAAAATTAATTAATTTCCAGTAATGGAACAACATATGCCCACAGCACCACAGCTTTTTAATTTCATTGATGACAATCTTATAAAGCGGCTCGCTAAAATAATTGTTGGAACATGTGTGAGTGTTGCTGCACTAGTTTCCTTTTTTTTCATTTCAAAAACAAACACACTTTTTCCATCTTAATGACCCCCAGACAACAGTTGTTCTCTTGAAAAATAATTTCGAGGGCGAAAACTACGAGAGTTAACAGGCTTTTTTGGATTGTCCTTCTCGTCAACACTTTTGTTGTTTGAAAAAGGCTAGAGATCAGTTTTCAAAAAGACTAGTTTTGAGGAACCACATATTTTCTGCAAGAAAAACTGGCGCCCAACGGCGCCATACAATAACGGTGAGACTGACTGAAGAATAACTTCGAGTTTGTAAAATTCAAATATTTCAAAAAGGCGGCAATTCAAACGCGTTTTTTTTCGAATATTTTATGTAATTTTCGGTTCTAGTTGGTTATCGGCACCACCTTTTTGGACTACAGTCAAACCTGGGTTATCCGACACCCAAAGGGACCGCCCTTATGGTGTCGGATAAACGAGGTGTGCGTTAAACGAGGTGTCGGATAACTGGGGTGTAGGTTTACCAGGCCAACCAAATCGGGCTCATGGTGTCGGATAAAAGAGGGTGTCGGTTAACTGGGGTGTCGGATAACCCAGGTTGACTGTAACTGTTTTTCTCTTATTTTGCTTATTGAAATCTAGTTATTGTCTTGACACTGCATAAAAGCAAACAGATTTCCTGAGACACAACTCACTAGAAAGTGACTCTGGATGCATGAAGGTGGGCTTGGAGTTGAGATGCATAAATGATACGAACCGATAAAACATGTATTCATACCAAGGTTTCTTCATGCGGTTAAGTTAACCCAGTTAACAAAACTATGGGTTCTTTTCGGTTATCGGGAGTACCTCCGATCATGTACTACATCTATTGGTTCCTTTCGGTTCGTATCATGGTGATTACATGTTGACCACAATCATGCTAACCACTTTTTATGCTGATTATGGTGATAATGGTGATTGTGGTTATCATGATCACCTTAATTACCGTGATTAGAACCGAACAGAACCAATAGATGTAGTACCTAATCAGAGGTACTCCTAATAACCGAAAAGAACCGTCTTGTATCCACCAAACATACCTTTAAATGTTCCTCGCTAATATCTGTAAAATAGAGAATATCTGTTTTGTATGTATATCAAAAAAATAAATTTATATGCCAGTTTTGTGTTTTCGGAGCAGTTTTTTATGCTCATACATAAGCCAAAAATAAAGAAAAATTAATAAAGTAAGGTGGTCCCGATAACCGACTAGAACCCTTTTTTCCGAATATTTTATGTAATTTTCGAAGGTAAATGAAATTTGACGTAAAATTTTTCGGAGTTCCGAGTTATCTCCCGATTTTAAAGGGCGAAATATCGTCGCTAGTATTAGACATCCAATACTCAAAAGATAGAGAAAGAGTTCTAGTATAGGGCCCTGAAAAAATCAGAACGAATAATAAGACATGTCATGGGTAACGATTGAAAAGAAAAAAAAACAAAACGTGACGGACACCAAAAAAATCACTCCATCGTAATACTAAGTGGAGATAGGCCTATTCATACTCCCCGAAGTCACGCTTGACTCCGGAGTCAATTGGTATAACTCCGGAGTCATTGACCAAAGTCATTCTTGACTCCGAAGTCAGATCGATGACTTCGAAGCAGAGATATAAGATATGATATACCCTATCATATCATCCGGCATCATATCACATCATATCACCATCATATCAGACGAACATTTCGGGACCCAAATCATATCACTACCATATCAGACGGAAATTTCAGGCACCCATATCATATCACTATCATATCAGACAAAAATTTCGGGACCCATATCATATCACTACCATATCAGATTCCCACAATTTCCCGTGCTCCATTTTCTCTCCTTCTTCAAACCAATTCCACCCTCTTTTACGGAGACATTATTCTTTTTATTATGGAAGCCACTACTGAAGAGCCAATAACAACAAGAGGGCAGTGGAAGGGCAAAGGAAAAACCGTGATTCTCTCTCTTTCGGGCACCCATATCATATCAATATCATATCAGATGCTAAAAATTGATATCAGGAAATCTCTGCTTCGAAGTCAGATCGATGACTCCAGAGCCAGACTCCGAAGTCAGGATGAGTTTGGAGTCAACCTGGTTTTGTCATGCAAAACCACTGTGATAATTTGTTTTTTAATTTTTGTGAAAAATTCGGTAAAACTTTGTAAATAGTACAAACAGGTGGCGGCCGACCAATTCTTATACTTTTGTTCGTTTACCTTGGTCTAACCTCGGTTTACCTTGGTCCCCCCTAGGCGAAAAGTCAAATTTTGGTCGAAATTTTGTTTTTTTCTAAAAATGGTCGTGCGCCACCTGAAAACATGTTTTCTACACGTAATCATAAAAAGGTTTGTTTGCTGAAAAATATGGCTGGAGGAAAATTCAGTTGACCCACTTTTGTCGACCCACCGAGCTGATTTTTTCAGGGCGAGTAAATATAACCAGGAGGAATTGGTCCTAAAAAAATTGGTCCGCTGGCTGAAAAAGAAATTCGGCAAAGCTTACCCCGATAAACCGGCATCCCAGGCCGGTCCTCTTATCGAGAGTAGATTGTATCAAAAAAAAAGTGGCTGGTTGCAAGTAGTATTGGACACAAAAATGGATTTTTAAGGACTTTTAACCGACTCAAACCAACGATTTTAAAGCAGGGCCCATTCTGGTTGTTTACGAGAGTAGTCCTCCGACACATTTTCGGACCTAACACTGTGTCTGCTTCTCTAACTTCAAGATGGTGTCTTTAAACAGAGACATTATTTTGTGTTCCAAGTTTTCCAAAAATAAAAAAACATTCATTAAATGACATGTAGCAATTTAGAAAAGAAAACCTTGAATACGATATGCCCCTTCCAAGACAGGTCGTAGACTGCATTGCAATTCCACGTCTAAGGTGGATCGCCGGCACTTGTTCGGTTGGGGGCCTTTACAAAATTTTACTTGTGGTCTAACGGCCACTTTTTTCGTAGCACAAGTTCCTTATTTTTTGAGATTAGTGTGTATGAGGATTACAAATGTGAACTCGATATTTGATTTTCAGTTGTTATTGTTCAAAACAGAAATAAAAATTATTTGGTCAAAAATATCAGCCCCCAACCGAACAAGTACCGGATCGCCAATTTACAACATAACTTGCTGAGGACCCTTCACCCTACCAACCAAACCCCTTTTTAACGAAGGGAAGACACGGTTAGAGACGCAGAGACAGTGTTAGGTCCGAAAATGTGCCGGAGGACTACTTACGAGGGCAAACCTTAATAATTTTAATGCATGGAGGTAGCACATAGAAAGGTTAATATAATGCACAAAACGGCTTTGATTCATACTTTCTCATCAATGAGATCAACACATTTTCAAAAAAAATGAGTGAGTCACTAATTTTAACTGTAAATCATAGCTGATAAGATGTTTTTGAAAAGATAAACACACTGCTGTATACAGCAATAAATGAGCTTTCAAATGAGGTATTACTTGCCTTGAAGCAAAAAATAAAATGTGTAAAACGTGCATTGTTAACAAAAAAACAAAAAAATTCACATGGGTCGAAAAGACCCACTTAGAAGTATAACGGTTAAAACCCCCATTTCGTCCATTTCCAAAACTCTTTCACAATTCCATGAAGTGTATTAATGAGGATGGAAGTCAATTAAAAACAGTTATTAGAAAGCTAATAGACTAACAAATGTATTCAACTCATAATTACACACGAAAGGCTCACCAAATATATTCTTTCAGTAGTTAAAAAAAAACAGAGTAACAAAAATATATACAAAGAACAAAAACTGATAGCGAAAAGATTTTCAACCAAAGCCTCTTGACATCCGGAAATATAGCTATCAGAATTAATTAGCGAGTAGAGGGCAGAAGCAAAAAGACATAATACAGCCTGTAATTTTATATGCAGATATGGAATGACGTAAAAAAAGTTGCGTGTGACTTGGGATAAATAACCTTAGCTAGCTAATAAATATACTACGTTGTTTCAAATAATAAACGAGAATACGGGTATCTATTGAACAATGTTAGTCTAATGAGACTTCAAATTCACAAGTTCTAAATTGCCTCTTGCATCTACGGTGATGATCTTTGAAGTGCGTTTCCGCACTGAAAAAATCAATAATTTTGAATAAACTGTGGATAGTTAACAGTTAACTATGGGCAAAAATTTTTCTTGCCGTAAAAAAGACTTTTTTACCGCAAAAATTCTTTTTTTCTGCCGCAGAAATACTTTTTTTGCTGCAAATTTTTGTTGGTGTGAAACGAATTTTCAGGGCAAAATAAAAAAAGTATTTAAGCGGCAAAAATAGTCTTTTGCGGCAAAAAAGTATTTGACCCTACTTGGATATAACCTCCCCCCCCCCAAATGAAATTTTTTTAAAGTGTTTCCGAACACGCTATATCGACTCAAAATCGCCTCAGGAGCTCGAAAAAGACATTATTTTTGAGTTCTGGTCTATGAAAATTGAGTTTTGGGCATTTTGAAATTTCGACCATTTTACTGTTTTACCCTGTTTTTCAACATGGGACTTGGCAAAAAGTACCTCTTAAGGCGTTTTTGATCAAAAGTCTTGCTCGGAATTATGTCTAAGGTAAGTGAGTGCGCGCATATCTAACAAACCAAGGGGGCTTGGTTGCTTGGGGTTGAGATGCACACACCCACATACCTTAGACGCAAATCACTCGAAAGTGACTCTGGATATATTAGGTTGATCCAAAAGTTCTTGGGCACCTTGAAAAAATTTATTTTCGATTTTTTATTAACGTGTTAATATTTTAGCATGATGTTTATCATTCCAATGTTTGCAGATCTAATTCAGAGGAGATATCACTCGAAGTCACATCAACAAAACAGCTCTCTAAAATCTTTATTCAACAAAATAATCTCCCTCAACATCAACAACATTTTGCCATCTTTCAGGCAATCTCCCAATACCTTTAACAAAGAATCTAATCGGTTTCGAATCAAAATAAACTTGCAGATCTGTTAAAATTGCTTCTTCTGTTCTCGTCTGTCATCTAAAAAAGACAGATGAGATGAAACGACGAAAAAGAAGCGAATAAAAAATCGAAAATAAATTGTTTCAAGGTGCCCAAGAACTTTTGGATCAACCTAATATTTATTTATGCGGTTGGCCCCAGTATTCAAAACTATGTTCAACGTATTTGTTGTAAATAAAGCCGGTTTATTGGTACTTATTGGGTTGGGGTCACACCTCAATTTTTAACGTCCCTTTTTTTACGGCTTTATTATTTTCGTGTAAACTGTTTTCTCTATTTTTTGTTGATATTTAGAATTAAAATGGAGGAGTTTCCATCGTTCAACCTTGACAAACTTTACGAAAGGCTTTCTTGGGACGACAATACATTTCTTGAATGGCTGCAAAATTTGGGATTAATTCACTCGGCCCAAACTTGCTTATGCGGTGGGAAAATGAATCTGAGAAATCCAAAAGTGGGAAGACAATACGGTCTGTGGCAATGCTCTGTCAAAAAGTGCAGAAAAGAAATCGGATTTTTGGCTGGGACTTGGTTCGAAGGCACGCACTTGACATTTAAAGAGGTAAACAAAAATAAATAATATTTCATTTTAATGTTTACCGTCATCATTTTTGGAAGCAAGTATCTGAATATTATGTGTGCGAAAAGTGATATTGATTGATAGAATTGAGGAACTATTGAATAAAATTCGTATGTGTTGCTGTTTTGTAAAAAAATATGAGGTGTGACCCCAACCCAATAAGTACCGATTTATTTAGTTGACTACTAAAAATTGCTTAAATGAGCTACTTTTAATTGATCCCAGGACTCGATTTTTTTATAGATTAGAACTCAAAAAAAATGCCTTTTTCGAGCTCCTGAGGCGATTTTGAGTCGATATAGGGTGTTTGGAAACACTTTTAAAAAAAATTGATTGGGGGGTGGGGGGGTATATCCAAGTAGCGCCAAGTATTTCTACTGCAGAAAAAAGTCTTTTTACGGCAACAAAAAGGGTTTTTACGTCAACAAAAAGTCTTTTTACGGCAACAAAAAGGGTTTTTACGTCAACAAAAAGTCTTTTTACGGCAACAAAAAGGGTTTTTACGTCAACAAAAAGTCTTTTTACGTCAACAAAAAGTCTTTTTACGGCAACAAAAAGTCTTTTTACGGCAACAAAAAGGGTTTGCACGTTAACTATAAGCAAATTAACCATTTTGCTAATTTTGACTCAAAATGCTGATTTTGTCGCTCTGCGAATTTGGAGCCCTGATTAAAAAGTTTTATTTAATAATAAAAGCGGCATGATAGTTTGCAAAAAACCAGTGAGCAAGAAAAATTCGTAATTCATCGTTGATAGTCACTGTCATACCAGTTATCTCTATATAGTATTTGGCATGTGTCCGTCCTACTTTTTAATGGACATTTTGACTACATTCAGGCAATTTTTGCTTATTTTTCCGATTATTTTCGGCAATGTCTCGACGGAACCCCAAACTTCAGACAATTCAGCGTCTTTTTATGCCGAGACCCAGGAAAATGTCTTCGAAAAAGAAAAACTTTTGTGGTCCCTCAAAATTGGAGTTGGAGGATTTTGGGGTAGGCCTGGAGGATGGTTTTTCTGCTTCCAACGATGGCCATTTTTGCGATGTCTCGAAAAGAACGTAGACGTAGATAGACGCGTAGTTTTTCACGATGAATGCACTATCGAAATTTCGAAATACTATAGAGGCGCCGATAGGCGCCTGTGGTCCCTTGTTAGATAGTTAAAGAATAACTGTAAACCATTTTAAGTTAACTGTAACAGTTAAAGTACCGTTTCCTGTAAAAATAATTGCTCAAAAAAAAACTGAAACAATGCATAGCATAATCCCAAGAGAGATGAATAAGCAGGCGGTGGAGATTAGCACTCCATTAGCACTGTCATCCTATACATTTGGCTTAATTGAGTAGTGACACACAAGTAGAAACAAAAAAAGCCAAAATAATTGGAAATTCCTTCATTCGCTCAAAGCCATCATTAGCCAACAACTAACAAGCGGATGGAACAGATAATGTGGCCATGCGATAAGAGACTAAACTCGACTAAAACTCTTTGTTTGTTGTCCAAAAAATAATGCTCGAAAAAAGATAGTTGCTTGAATAAATTAATGAAAATATTGATTTTAAAAGATTTTGTTTTCTTTTTAAATTATATTTAAAGACGTTTTTCGGTGGTAGTTGGGTTACCCCTTCGAAAAAATCTTTTTTCTAATGGAGTATTGACCTCCCTATTACCGTGTTTCCTCTAATTAAACGGCAGTCTCTAATAAACCGGCACCCCTACTTTCGCAGAGCTGTTTTCTGCGTTTTCTTAACTCCCACGAGCTCTGCCGATTTTGCTTTTTCGAGTTTTAATTTTCACCCAAAAATCTTGAGATTGACTCCAATTTTTCAGATTTTCGTGGGTTGAAAAATGATCCGGCATGCCGTTTAATTATAGGAAATACGGTATACAAAGGACCACAGGACCACAGGCGCCTATCGGCGCCTCTATAGTATTTCGAAATTTCAATGAGGGGCTATGACTTCATTCATAAAAATAGGTATATCCCCTATTAGAACTCATTTTTCGCCTGTTCTTTTTTAAAACGAAAGCTGACATTCTGGGGAACACGATGGTATTAGCGACAAAAGTGATTTCGCTATCTACGACCCGTTCTGGCCTTCGAAGTAAAAAAGCGTTACCCACACACCCACCCACCCACACATGCCAAATACTATATAAGATGCGCTAAAACGATTTTCAAATTAGTCTTATTTACATACTGGCAAATAAGTTTAAAGAAAAAAAACGGTTGACTAAAAAGACTTTCATACAAAAAATACAGAAATTAAACCTAATTATGTTAACTGAGACATATAATAATAATAATTAGACTCAAGTATGCATACTGCTTTATAAGAGCCAGTTTCAAGCTAGTAACCCATTTTTGGCCAAATTAATTTTCGGTCAAAAATCGAAAATTTTGCAATAGTCATTTTAGGGGTAAAATGATTGGTTGTGTTATGAAATACTGGTCACAAAGTGGTTGTGATAGATAAAAGCTCGTGATTTTGAATCAAACTTTAGAAGGACTTAGGTTTTCCTCTTAGCATCTTAATTTGTACCCTGATAAACAATTTCGTACCACATTCCAAGGGCTACAAAACGGCATATGAATACGTGGTATATGATAACAATTTAGCAAAAAAAATTGCTAAGTGATTGTGGGCAAATATGTGTTAATCTTTTTTATTTTCCAGTAGAATCGTTAAAAATTTAAAAAATGTGACTAGAGGCAAAAGGCAGTATTTGCAGTTGGTTTAAGAAAAACAAAGAAGTTAAAATTGGCTTTTAAAAGCTATTTTTCAAAGCAGAAAAATGACTAAGGAGCAAAAATTACAGAATAATAAAGAACTTAATTTTTTTTTAAAAGTCAACCAGGTGAAAATTTGAGTGGGCTGTAATCAGCATATTTATCTATAGAATATAGAAGACTGAGTTTGGCATACAGCCGTTAAAACTAGGGTTGTTACACAGTTAACTGGATTTTTTAATTTTTTTTGGCCTTATTTCTTGTTTTTGTGCTATTTTTGGCACAAAATTTCGAGCAATTCACCCCACGATTGAAAGCTGAGAATGTTGGCTACAGAATAGTAAAAAAGTTTCTTGGTTTAGTTCACAAAAACTTATATATATATTGTTTCGCTCGACAAAACTCGAAAAAGTTCGAACGTATTTCCAATCAAAATATATGAGTTTTTGTGGACTAAACCAAGAAACATTTTTATTATTCTGTAGCCAACATTATCAGCTTTCAATAATGGGGTGAATTTGTGCAAAAAATAGCATAAAAACAAGAAATGAAGCCAAAAAAATTTAAAAAATTCAGTTAACTGTGTAACAACCATAGCCAAAACACAAGTTTTTGAAAAAAAAAGCTGTTGAAAAAGAAGGAGGAGGGGCGCTGTTGCAACAGCGTTAGTCCCCAATATCATGTGACCTAGACGTTTTTAGTTATTAGTCACATTGATTTAAAGCTCTTTGAGCGCATAAGACTTGTTGGTGGATGTCAAAACCTTCACTTTTGCCTTAATAATATCTGCATAATAATATATTGGGTTGGTCCATAAGTTCGTGGGTGGTTATACGTAACAGACCATATTGTTGCAAAATCTTGGGGTTGCAGAATTTTTTTATAAATGAGAATTGGTACTCAATTAATTGCTGGGTTTGACAATCGAAATTTTGACTACACAATTTACGATTTGAAACCCTTCGGTTAATTAATAAATGATTATTTCGCAAAAATTGCAGAATGGCTGAATTTTCAAAGCATATGCGTCATTGCCTTCTTTTTTTGTTTGACAAGGACCCTTGATTTGAAATGAAGCAGCTATGCAGAAATGAATTTGCGGCTAAATTGCACTAAACCCCCAGCACTCATTTTAGCTTGGGGGACCAAGGCAAAATTTTTTTTTCATTTTTTTACATAACATATTTTTGAATTAAAATGATTTAGGGAACGTCCATAAATTATGTCACGCTGACAGGGGGGGTGGGGGGGGTCCCAGCCCAATCTGACAAAATCTGACAGAGGGGGTGGGGGTAATGGTCTTTTTCTGACAGGAATGTCAGATTTCACAGAAAATTTTCTTGAATAGTTTAAATCAGTTTTGAAAATTTTGACCTAATTTTTTGTATATTTGTTTATCTGTTTTGCACGTTATATAAAAAATAAATGTATTTATAGCAAAATAAGATTAAAACATATAGTCCATATTTTATTATGGCTCATATTTTAAGTTTTCCATTTCTAATTCTTGATAGTTTTCTTGAAGGCCTGCACTTGCCTCATTTCCTTAGCCAAATCTACTTCGTCTTCAATGACGGTTTCTTCAGGATCCTGGAAATCCATGAAGTCCATTTCAAATTCTTGGCAAGCCTTTTCATGTGCATTTTTCCGTTTGACGCTAGACATATAAAGCCGACAATGCTTACACATCATTTTCTCGTACTTGTCTTTCATAGTTGGCAGTACTGATCAAAGCAAATGGGTTCAGAAAAGCAGCTGCTGAGTGCGAGTCTGTCTGCCAAATCTCCAAATTCAGGTTTTTCATCACCCTCTTCAGCTACTCTTGGTCCTCTTGCGTCAAAAACACATGGGATAGGCGCAGGGAGAAATGATGGTAAGAAATTTGGAAGTTTTGCACATCGGTAACCTCCACAGCACCAGTCTTCTCCGCATTTTCGGATCTGTAGTTTGTAACGACTTTGGCGGACATGCTCTGTGAGCCAATGTTCTCCAGGAAGAGATGGCAATTCCGCGGCATCTTTTTCGATGTACTGTGCAAAAACTTGGTGGCCATTGATTGTCTAGACGTATTTTCAAATATTCCAGGTTAAATTTTTATACTAAAAATTACCATTTCTGACCAAACGTCACAAAGTATTTCTGCCGCAGCTTTAAAGTTCTGCCTCTCTAATTCTCCATTAATGGTTTTGCCTGAAGAATCAAGGTGAGTCCCAAATGTGGCGACTGGTAGTACAACACCGGATAGATGCTTTGAAAGCGGTGCTATTCTTCTTTCCACTGGAATGATCCAGCAGTTAACTCCTCCTCCTCCGCCCCCCGTTCCTGCAGCCACACTTCCTCCTACTCCTGCCAGCAACTCTTTGATTGACGATAACATCACCATCGTAGATGCATTTTTTATGGGCTTACTGTGATAGTGCTAATATCTGCAGTCTACTTTATGAACCAATACCTGAATCTCCGAAAGTTGGATATCCTTTCGGCCAATGAAATGGTCTCAAGCATCAAAAAACAAGGCCTTAGAAAAAGAAGAGGCGAATGAGTGAGTCAAGACCAAGCTAACACATATTTACGAAAAAACTATTTTGTATGCTATTGAAATTTCAGTGTGCAACTATAATATAAAAATACCTTATGAACCGGTTAACCGGTTGAACCGGTTGAACTGGCAACCCGGTATATAATATATACAATGTAAAATTTGGAAGTCTAAAGTTGTGTCAGAAAACTGTCAGATTTTAATAAGGGGGGGTTCCGGCCCATTCTGACATTTTCTGACAGGGGGGGTTGGGGGTCGCCAAAACCGGGCTGTCAGTCTGACATAATTTATGGACGTTCCCTTAAAGGGGCATACCGCACCTTAAAAGGGCAATTTTAAATTCGCAAAAGGCGGGGACCAGGTATATTCAAACGAAAATTAATTTTAAATGCAAATTTTTCATTTTGTAAATGGCAATAAGTAATGAAAAACTCAACGATAGTACGAAAACTTCGGTGGCTAAGTGGTAGAGTGCTAACGTAGTCCGAACCTGGTTGGGTTCAGTTCCAGCACGCTGCATACTTTTTTAAATAAAATTACAAATTTGTATTTAAAAATAATTCTCGTTTAAATATACCTGTTTCCCGCCTTTTGCGAATTTGAAATTGCCCTGGTATGGGAACTACTGTCGAATGTGGACCCCAAAATTCTACCTTTATTATTATTATTATTAAATCGAAAGAGAGTACGTAAATTGAGTCCTTTGGGATCTTCCATCCTATAAATGAAGACCAACTACAAATGCAAAAGAACAAAAACTTTTTGTATTTTGCAGTGCTTTCAGTAATTTGAGACAAATAAAAAAGTTAGAATTTTGGGGTCCACATTCGACAGTAGTACCCTGGTAGGCTAAATTAACCTATACCCCCTTCACTCAATTAACCCTGACGCCCTTCTCTCAATTCAGCTTGGGGGACCAAGGCAATTTTTTTACACTTTTAAATACCAATAATTATTTTGCGTAAAAATGATTAAAAAGACTGAAAAACAACTTATTTTACACTTTTTGTGCAAAAAGTTATAGGTATTGACAAATGTAAAAAAAATTCCTGGTATGCCCCTTTAAAAGTGTGAATACACAGTTTTTCAGGACTTTTGCAAAAAAAATTGCAAATAAACCAAGTATGTTTTAGAAGGGTAAAAAAGGGCTGTTTGCAAGACTGCAGTGAAACAAAATGCTTTTGAAGGAAATTAGGTTTGATTATGCTTTTGGAGGCTTACTACAAGCTAGCCACACAGGCGTAATTAAATTTGCAGCAGCAGCAGCAGAGGCTTGGGTTAGAGCACTCCTTTTTTCTATTGCTGCATGCCAAACTTTTCTCATAAAAATGTGTTATTTTTGTCGGGTGGAAATTTGTATTTGTGTGTGGAGTATAAATAAAATAACCTACAGTCAAACCTCGATATAACGTACCCCCTGAGGACCGGTCCTAGGGGTACATTATAACGAGGGATACGTTATATCGGGGGTTAATTTGACGGAGTTTATTATTGAAGACACCCAAGGGGTACGTTATAACGAGGGGTACGTTATATCGGGGGTTAATTTGACGGAGTTTATTATTGAAGACACCCAAGGGTACGTTATAACGAGGGGTACGTTATATCGGGGGTTAATTTGACGGAGTTTATTATTGAAGACACCCAAGGGGTACGTTATAACGAGGGGTACGTTATATCGAGGTTTGACTGTATTTTAAAAGTCGAAAAAATATAAACATGCAAACATAATTCGAAGTTAATAATAAAATGAGTTAATTATGTAACTAATGTTAATTTTCAGTTTAAAAATGAAATAAGCAAGTAAAAAGCAAAAAAAAAGAATAATTGATAGGTATATTTTGTATTTAACTTTTTTCGGATTTTGTAATACCTTTGCAGCAAAAAAGATAAAAATAGTTTAAAAGACAAATTTTTAAAATATATACTCTAACAGGGCATGGCACGGCCCCGCAGGGGCTGTAATTTTCAAAATCCCCCCATAAATTGGGTAAGACCGAACAAATTCTTAACGGCTCAGAGCCGAGCCGTCAAAAGTTTTGCCCTTACACATACCTGATCCTCACTACTAATGGGCCGGCCAGGACTTTTTTTTGACCTGGGTCAAAAAATACGACCTCTCCAACACGGCCGAAAAAACTTTGACCCGGATTATTTGCCCGTATTCACATGCGTGACCCTAAAGCCTGGTATCCAACGAGTGAGAGTACATTTCATGTTTTAAAGCTGCAAATTTTTTTCGTCGTTGATTTTTTTTTTCTGTTGGTCACATTTTGTAGCTAAGATGAAGGGCTACACAATGAAAATTTTTCAGCCTCATATCACTGAAAACATTTCAATAAAAATGTGTACCTTTCAGTCTGCCATTCAGTCGGAGTGAACGGCAGATTGAGAGTGAACGCATTTTTATCAAAAAAATTCACTGATATGTGGCTGAAAAAAATTTCATTGTGTAGCCCTACAACTAGGCTACAAAACGTGACTAACAGAAAAAAAATCAACGACGAAAAAAAAACATGAAATGTACTCTCACTCATTGGATCCAAAAAAATGCATGATTTTTAAAAGTTTATGTCAATGCAGAAAAATTAATGAACCAAAAAGTCTCTAAATTTATTTCCATACTCACTCATGTGCAAAGTAATTGGGCTCAAGAACTCAACTAAAAACCTTGGCAACCTATGTCCCCAAAAAAGATTGCTCTCCAAATGTGGTGTTTTAGTAACTACAGCTATTTTTGGTATGCTAAATAACCTTTATGTCTGACTTGTTAAGACAAAAACTTTTTAAATAATTTACTGAAATAGCTAAAAGTTAGAGCGAGAAAATGTTGGAAGAAAAGAAAAAGCTTTTTTCTAATCTATTTTCGGCTGATTTATTAGTGAATATTGGCAATGCTGAACTAGAATCTACTTTACCTACAAATTCTGAGGTCAACCGTCAGCTACATCAAGAGGTAGTTTGAATGCAGCAGTTTAAGTTAACTGTGAATAGTTAAAAGCTAACTATGAGCAATTGGATGCTAACAAAGAAACTTCGCGAGCTTGTTTTTTACTCGTTCACACTAGTTTGTTCTCATTTGATAGCTAATATGCGATTTTCAATTTAATTCGTTCAGATCTCGTGTTGCCAGCCAAAAAAGTTTGAATCAAAGCACCAGTAAAAGCATTAAAAACCATAGAAAAAACATAAAATTTTGGTCTCGTGTGGTTTTCCCTACTTTTACTAGCCTTTTTATTCAGACTTTTTTGGCTGTGACCTGAGATCTGAACGAATTGATTAATAATTGCATATTGGACATCAATGAAACCAAACTTTTCTAATATAGTAAAAACTTTTGCGAGCTTTCATTCTTAGACAATTTACTATTCGAAATTTTTCTCAGGCAACTATGAGCAATTTGAAGTTAACTGTGAAAAATATACAGTTAACTATCAGTATTATATACCGTATTTTCTCTATTAAGCCCCCATGGGGAATTATTTTTCAACCCCGCAAAAATCTTGAAATTGTAAATCAAAAAGGCCCTAACTCTCAAATCCTAGTCAAAAAAATGAGGGGTGGGGGTTTATTAAAGAGTGGGGGATTAATAGAGAAAATATTTTATAAAATTTTATTAATTTTTGTTTTAATCCGGTCCCTAAATTTTTTTTCAGATCAAACAAAAAGAAGTTTTGCTGTCAAATCTAAAGAAAAAGGTGAAAACAATCAGTGAAAATATAGTTTCGAAGAAAGAAAGAATAAGTCAACTTTCAAATGAACATGCGCTTATTCAGGTCAGACTCAAAACACATTTCAAGAAAAACAAGTTGAAAATATTTTAGTCTGAGCACAAAAGAATTGGGACACAAATTGTGAAGCATCATGAGGAAATCACTTCCATGAATAAGGAACACATGCAAATCCAAAAAGAAAGAAGTCTAGTAAAAGAAAAAGTGGAAAAGCTAATTGACAAGATAAAGAACCTGCAAAGTGAATTGACTCAAAAATCTGGATATTTGCAGACAATAGTTTTACAAGGTAAGACTTTATGATTTCTAATAACGAAGTGTCTTGAATTTAAAAGGTCTTAACGTTATTTTATTCATTTTTTTTGTCAATTTTTTTGAAATAATTCAAAATATAAATCTTCCAATTCAAGCCCATAGGCGGCTCTATATGCGGTTGTTCTACACAATGATGACCCCAAAAAATTTTTTGTTCATATTTTTCTTCTTTGGTCTCTTTCAGATGCTGTATTTTGTTAATTGAATATTTTGGGGTCATCATTGTGTAGTAGTTCCCTATATGCATTCGCATCTCTGGAAAAAAAAGATGCCTTGGTCCCCCCTGTTGATTTTTTTTTGAAAATTTTTTTTTCCCAAAAGTCTTAAAAAGTGTTTATTTTCACTTATTTAGCATTTTCACACAAAAAAATTTTCGGCGAAAAATTTTCATGAAAAAATTTTGCCTTGGTCCCCCCTGTTGTTTTTTTTTTGAAAAAAAAAATTTTCAAAAAAACAAAAAAAATAGTCCAACCATGGTTCAACCGCGAAGCGGCAAACATAATACCTAGAATCTGGGATACCTGGTTCACCCTAATTTCAGGTATGACCTATGGTCCAACCATGGTTGAACTATGGTTGGACTATTTTTTTTTGTTTTTTTGAAATTTTTTTTTTCAAAAAAAAACAACAGGGGGGACCAAGGCATCTTTTTTTTCAGAGATGCGAATGCATATAGAGCCCCCATAGGCTTATGATAGAAAACACGACTAAACTAACTAACTAAATGTTGAGCATCTTACCCCACAATTACCGTATTTCCTCTAATGCTCTAATAATCGCCCACCCTCAACTTTGAAGACCTATATCTCAGCCAAGAAAGAATATTTCGCAAAGCTGTTTAATGCATTCTCTTAACTCCCACTAGTTCCACCGATTCCGCTTTTCACATTTTGAAATTTCATTCAAAAACCTTGAGATCGTTGTAACTACCCTTTGGAACAACAAGTTTAGGCTTAGCCCTTAGGCTTAGGGGTAGGCCAGCGTATGGAAGTTGTGACTAATAAGTGTTTTACGCACTTTTTCTGGGGTCTGGAACATATACTTTCTTTACTTAAGTTTTAGAAGGCATAAGTTTGGGGGGGGGGGAGGGCGGGTATTCTATACTAGGGTCGAAAATGTTTTCATTAAATAGATTCATTTTTCTGAACTAAATCAAGAAATTTTCATATCATCGGGTAGCCAACATCCTGAACTTTCAATTGTGGGGTCAAAATTCATGTGATCGTAAAAAAACAAAAAAAAAATGAAAACACGAGTTAACTGTGTAACAACTTTAGTCATACGTAATTTTCGGGTCTTCGAAAAGGCTGATTACAATTAACTGTAGGGTGAAACTTTATTCTCCAGTTAGGTGCGACAAAACTTTTTATCCAATTTTTGGAATTCTTTCAGCAACCTAATAATTTAAGCAACCGAATTAGATTATTTTTCACAAACTCAACCATTATTTCATCACAATTTATTTTTAATTTCATAGAAAAAAGATATACCGGTTCTTATCCTTTATCCCGATCCCACCCTAATTTAAAAGGGTACCGGGATACTGGAAAATAGCTTAAAAGTATGGAAATTGAACAAATTTTTGTCAGCTTGGTCCTACTGCACAAAGAAACTCTGGTATGCATGCATGTTTTATGCCGCCAAAAAGGCGAATCAACTTATTTGTGTCAAAATAAAAATAAAGTTCAACAATCAAAACTTGGGTGGGGTCGGGATAAAGGATAAGAACCGATATACCTTATAAAGATACCGTAATTATTCTAATAGAAACCCCGGGGTTACTATTTTTCAATCTCCTAAAAATCTTGAAATTGTCAAAAATTGCCCTAGCTCTGAAATGTTAGTCAAAAAATGGGGGGGTGGTTTGGTTACTATTAGAGAGAGACGGGGTTTCAATTAGAATAATTATGGTATGTTGCTAATTATGTTAACAACTTGCGTGTTTTTGAGTCTTCACATCGAAACATTCAAAATACTCATAATAAATTATTAACAGGGCTAAGAGGAAGCAATTTTTAAATTAAAAGAAATGAAAAATTTAAATAAAATGCTAAAATGAAATAAGTTAGCTGGTGTGAAAAAAGTTCCCGGTGGGTTTTTAGGCTGATGTTTAATAACAAATTTTATTTCAAAAAAATATTCCAAACATCTGGTTTTGTAGCTCTTTCCTTCCTCTACCGAATGATATATAAAGTGTTTATTTTACTCAATAAAATGGCCTCCCTGCGCCTCAATTCATTTCCGGAGTCTTTTCGGGAAAGCGTCAATGGCATTTTGGATCATTTCTTGGGGAACCGCGTCCCACTCTCTGACCAATGATGCCTTCAGTGCCGGGATGGATTTGTGGGGCCTAGAGCAGGCCTTTGACTGGAGGTAAGGCCAGGCAAAGTAGTCCATGACATTGAGGTCGGGAGAATTGGGCAGCCATTGACCTTTTGGTTTGCGCGTGAAATGTTACCCTATAATCACTGCATAAATTATTTTTCTTCCACTTCTTTCTTTGACCAATTTTTCCATCAAACTTCCATCACAAATAAAAACTTTATATATCATTCGGTAGAGGAAGGAAAGAGCTACAAAACCATATGTTTGGAATATTTTTTTGAAATAAAATTTGTTATTAAACATTAGCCTAAAAACCCACCGGGAACTTTTTTTACACCAGTTATTTAATCAAAATGATAATTTTTATTTTTTTGTAAAGCAAATATTTTAGAGGACAAGACAACTTTCCGTAAGGAAGAAATTAAAAGCAAATTGGATGAAATAAAATTTGCTGAAAATAAACTAGCTGAAGAGCTTGAAAAGGACAGACGGGCTGAAAAAGTGAGTGTGCTTCTAATCCTAAAAGTGCTAGTATCATTTGCAGGATCTGGAAACTTATTTAAGAAAATTGACTCAACAAGTTTATGTCAGACAACGAGAATTTGACCAGGTTATTTTTTTTAAATTACGAAATAAACAAAGCTAGCCAAAGCTAACCAACAAATTAAAAACGAAAAAAGAATTAATATTAAAAAAAAGAAAAATAAACAAATTAAAAAAATTGACCCTACCAGATATATATCCCCCGTATACCCCCAAATGAGATTTTTTTAAAGTGTTTCCAAACACCCTATATCAACCTAAAATCACCTCAGAAGTTCAAAAAAGACATTATTTTTGTGTTCTGGTCAATAAAAAATTGAGTTTTGGGCATTTTGAAATTTCGATTATTTGGCTGTTTTACCATGTTTTGGTCACTGGAGTTGGGCAAAAAGAGCCTCTAAATGCATTTTTGATCAAGAGTCTTGCTCGGAATTATGTCTAAGGTAAGTGAGTGCGCGCATCACTTACCTTAGACATAATAAACCAACCAAGCCCCCTGCGCCCCCTCAAGGGCAGGATTGGTTGAGGTGAATGCGCACACCCACATACCTTAGACACAAATCACTCCAAAGTGACTCTGGATGCATGAAAAAGCATGCATACCAGAGTTTCTTTATGCGGTAGGCCCCAGTTAACAAAACTATGTTCAAATTCCATCTTTTTGGGGTCACGGTGCCCTCAACATCTGATTCACTAATTTATTACTAATCAACAGAAATAAACTAAAAATACCAAAATTCAAGATTAAAATAAATCGACTTTTTATAGAAAAAAGTAGGTGAAAACACCTTTTTTATCGTGTTCAACGTGTAGGAAATGCTTAAAAATGGTTAAAATAGTGTTTTGAAAAAGTTCAAAAAAAATTCCATTGGAGGATATGCTCCGGTAGCGCCAAAAAATTAATAATAATAATAATATAAATTGTATTCCGTAAAATTCTCGAAGTTTCAAGTAGCTTAAAAATAGTGAAGTCTAGTCTGGCTCTCTCTCTATTATAAAAGCTCAGGGCTGGAAAACTTACTTTATTTAAAGATTTGTAATTTATTTGGGACCCCAAATCTTCAGAATTTTTGAGATTTCATGTCAAAATATTTGTTTTTGGCGCTCAGAAATCAATAAACACTGGAAAGAATGACACTTTTTGACGAAAAATGACCAAATTCTACTTTATTCCGCAAAATACACTTTATTTTCATTTCAGTCATGTGAAAACTGAATGTGTGAATTTAGAAAATTCTTTGGTTTTTAAAAAATGGTTAAAATTTAGTCTGTTGGCAGATCTGGATAAAATTGCATGAAATCCAAAAATATAGTTAAACTTCAATAATACGATATTTGCGCCGTTATTCAGAGGTACCACATTATCAAAGTTTGACTGCATACCACCTAAAAAGATACTACAGTCAAAACTCTATACAGCGTAATTCAAGGGACCGGCGAAAAAGTTACGTTGTATGGAGTTTGCGTTAAAACTTCACAAAATTCACGTGTAATAGGGCCTGACTATACTTACATGAAAGTTGCAAGTTGCAAGCGAAGGTAGTATAGTCGCTTGCAACTTTCACTTACAACGTGCAACTTTCACGTTTGCGACTATACTTTTTGAGAAAAAATTCAACTTTTTGTGATTTTGCTTGATATTTATTTAGTCAATCTTAACCAATTCCAAACAGCTCCTATCAGATCAGACCAGCCCTATAACAACCAGCTCCATACTAACCGCTAACAAATACAGTCAGACAAATACAGAAAGCCATCAACTTTTTTCTTCCCATGACAGAACAATGCGACGATATCAACGACTCTTGCAATTTCCACCCACAGCTTGTCCACCACAGCACGTTTCGAGTGGTCATTAAGCGTTGCATCCCATATGACTGGCCGAACACGAACCTCCTCGATGATAGTTGCCTTTTCCAGATCCGTCAGATTCTTGTGCGTGGGAGTAGCCATTCTAAAAGGCCAAATAAAACACATACTGGAAGCACAGAAATGTGCAATAAAAACGCAGAAAAACTATGAAAACTTTCATGAAAGTTGAAAACTTTCAATTTTGGAAATTGAAAGTGAAAGTTGCAAGTTGCAAGTGAAAGTTTCTTGCAATTTGCGACTATACTTTTTTTGCAACTTTCATGAAAGTACTTGCAACTTAATGAAAGTTGCAAGAAGTATAGTCAGGCCCATAGAGTTTTCTACTGGTAGACTGCCATATGGGCTTGGATCATTAGTATTTTATCCATTTTAGTTAAAACGCCCCTATGTTATAGCAAAAATCAGTTCTTTGGCAGATTTTTTGAGTAAAAAAGCTACGCCCCTTGCTGAGATCCGCCAGATTTTTGTTTGCTTATACAGTCAAGTGCCAATATGATGGAACCCTTGAGGACCGGAGATAGGTGCCGTCATATCGGCACTCGACTGTATCTTGACGATTCTAGATATAAATAACGGGGTAGAGACATGACAAGGTGGTTCTTGTTAGGAGTAAAGATTGCGATTCCGACACAAACTATGTTAAGCATTTGACAAGTAGTAATACGCAAGTAAAAATTTTTTCGAGATGTTTATCAAAACTAGGTAAAAATGTCGAGACAATACTAAAAAAACTCCATAATATCGAACTTAGGTTGTTGTATGGAGTGTCATTTTTATCCACAGAGTCTTCCGAAAATCTTGGGTTATATGGAATTTTACGTTGTCTGGAGTTACGTTATGTAGAGTGTCATTTTGGCTTATTTGCTATATAAAGCAAGTTTTACGTTGTAAAATCCACAATTTACGTCATAAGCAGTCTTACGTTACAAAAAGTTACGTTTTATGGAATTTCAACTGTATAAAATTTTAAAGAAAAAAAAACAAGAAAATCAAAGAAAATTTATCCTTGAGTTTTGTGATATTTACCATTTTCTTTCTATTGTAAGCAACTTTTGGTTTAACATTTTTGACCCTAGTATAGAATACCCCCCCCCCAAACTTATGCATTCTAAAACTTAAGTAAAGAGCACCCAAATATATGTTCCAGACCCCAGAAAAAGTGCGTAAAACACTTATTAGTCACAACTTCCATACGCTGGCCTACCCCTAAGCCTAAGTAAAGAGCACCCAAATATATGTTCCAGACCCCAGAAAAAGTGCGTAAAACACTTATTAGTCACAACTTCCATACGCTGGCCTACCCCTAAGCCTAAGCCTTAAGTAAAGAGCACCCAAATATATGTTGCAGACCCCAGAAAAAGTGCGTAAAACACTTATTAGTCACAACTTCCATACGCTGGCCTACCCTAAGCCTAAGCCTTAAGTAAGAGCACCCAAATATATGTTCCAGACCCTCGAAAAGTGCGTAAAACACTTATTAGTCACAACTTCCATACGCTGGCCTACCTAAGCCTAAGCCTTAAGTAAAGAGCACCCAAATATATGTTCCAGACCCCAGAAAAAGTGCGTAAAACACTTATTAGTCACAACTTCCATACGCTGGCCTACCCCTAAGCCTAAGCCTTAAGTAAAGAGCACCCAAATATATGTTCCAGACCCCAGAAAAAGTGCGTAAAACACTTATTAGTCACAACTTCCATACGCTGGCCTACCCTAAGCCTAAGCCTTAAGTAAAGAGCACCCAAATATATGTTCCAGACCCCAGAAAAAGTGCGTAAAACACTTATTAGTCACAACTTCCATACGCTGGCCTACCCCTTCTTCGAAAAAATGCCTTGTAAATTGAAGCGCTTCAGAAATGACACCGTAAACAACTGTTTCAGCCAAATAAACCGCTACAAATGCCTTCTTTTTGACCGAAAGATTGTTTACTTGTTTATTGATTCTGTGTTCGATACTAATAGCTTGGTTACAGTGGCGTGTCGAAGTCGATGTCGAAGTAGGCTTTTTAAATAGATTTTCGATATTCGAAATCGTTCGATTTTTTTTCATCTGCTTCGACAAGAGCTAGGTTGTTCACAGCCGACTTCAATCCTTTTTTACCTATCTGGTGCGGAATTTCATGCGCTATCTTTTGAGCTATTAAGTATTTAAAAAAGGCAACGAAAAAATGTCCAACAAAACTATTTTTTAGAACTACACCGTATTTTCCTTTGCACTTCAACATGCCTAAGCCTAAGCCTTATTAGTCACAACTTCCATACGCTGGCCTACCCCTAAGCCTAAGGGCTAAGCGTAAACTTGTTGTTCTAAAGGGTAGTTATAACAATTTTTAGAAGGTCTGATTTTGGGGGGGATATTCTATACTAGCGCCACATTTTTTTTTAATTTGAATAATATTTGTATGTTTAATAAATTTCAGTTTCGATTGCTTGATCAGCTATCTAGCGAAAAGGTTTGATTTAGTAGTACCCTGAAAAGTTCTTTTCTAATTCTCATTAGGATTATGCCAAAGGAATACACACTTTAATTCGTCAAGTGGATCAGAACAATAACAACAATGCTATAAATTCATTACACCAAACTAACTTTGACAAAACAGCAACACATGCCAATTTGGAGAGGGCACAAGAAGAAGAGGAACTAGAAAAAGTTTTAAAAAAATTAGAAGCAGAGCAAGATTTGATCCATTCTAATCTTCGTGAAATTACTCGTCTGGGCTTTGAAAATAGCAATGTGCACAAAACGTTTGCCAGTGCTGCACAACAGGTTGGAACAATTTTTAAATCAAGATCTTAAATTATGAAAAAAGTTATTTTGTAGGAGCTTGAAGCTCGCTTTCAACTTGCATCTTTAGAAGCAGAAAACAAAGTTTTGGAAAGTAGAGTAGATCGCATGAAAGCTACCTTGCAAGAGTTGCAGTATGAGCCGTAAGGAATTTTGAGAAAATTATTCAAAAATAGGCAGAAAAGTAAAATATTTATGAAACAAGGGAGAGCAGGCGCCTATCGGCGCCTATATCCCTGAGCAGACTTGTCTTGAAACGACAAAAAATTTAAATTTCAAATTTGTGGCATTTCGTCCACAACAAACATAAGACCATACGTCATTTTTAGATCCGACACCAAACTTCAAAGTAGGAGATCCCCTATTTAAAATGCATCATTTTCGACGTTCTTTTTTTTAAACGAAAGCTGACATCGAGGCGGATCTAAAAAAACCTGCAACAAAATATTTCGACCACTTTTTGACCCTGTTATACCCCTTCAAAGTCAAAAAAGTCCGAAAAAACCGAAATTTGGGGAAAAACTCGAAAATTTCTTTGTCAACCCCCAATTCTGACACCGGATTCGTGTTCAGGCACGCCAATTTACCTTAGAAAGTGTTCTCAGGAAAAATATTTGGACCACTCCCAGTGGCTGTAAAAAGGTGTGACCCACGGACAACTTTCCCGTACAAATTGTAGCACTACTGATAGTCTCTCCTTCCCCAAAAGTACAAATTTATAAAAACGTCTCGTAGGAGGGCGATGTTTAGTTAATTGAATTATATTCTAAACTATTTTAACAACCTAAGCCTAAAATATTTCTTTTTGAGCCTAAGCCTGACTGCTGTGAAATAAAGACAACTTTCATATGTGAGTATTATTGAGTATTAAGTCATTTTGGTTGTGAATAACTTTATTTTATGAAAACAAAAAACCTGAAAAAACTTAAAAATCTTCTATTGTATGTGGTTATAAAAATCCTCGCAATAAGAAAGCCGTAGTCACATCTATGACTCAAAAAAATATTTAATTTAAGTACCAGAGTCTAAAAATAAATAAAAAAAAGTTTTGAAACAGCAACCTGCTTCTGCAAGAGAATTGAAAAATATCAGAAAGAGCAACCGCCGTCAATATTTTTCTTCTCTTCTTATGGCTAGCCGGCCATAAAGGGGGTACTAGACCACTTCCGCTCCATCTTTTGCCTTTGGTTTCTATTATCTTCTCGGCGTCTCAGCCAAAGACATTCGAATATTAATTAGACGTAGCTACATGGCTTCTTCAAGTTGGCTTTCTTCTTTCTTTTTTTTCTTGGCACTTTTCGTAAATTCTCGAAATTATAAATTTGTTACTCTTGGGGAAGGAGGGACTATCAGTAGTGCTAGAATTTGGACGGGAAAAGCTACCCCGCCAAAAAGGTGGTACTAGACTACTACCGGATTCGGCACTAGGGCCAATGCCTTTTATAGAAACATCAAAAAGTTGGAAGAGCAAGGAGTCCAGCAAGCGACATCAAGCTCAAAGCAACTCCAAGTACGGCAGCATAAAAGAAACTTACTGTAAAAAGCTAAAATTACATATTAGATAAAAGAAGGCTGAAAAAAGTTATTTTCGGTACAATTTGTCACTTTTAAGGAGGGAATTAATTTAGTTGCACTTTTTTTTAAATTTTAAGAGCTCTACTGACTCCAAGTTTTTACGTTAGTAAAAATACCGAAAAATAACAACATTGAGATAAAACTTTTTCACATTTTCTACGAACTTAAAAAACAGTCACCTGTGCTTAAATATACAACGTAGTGAGAAATATACAAAGTGACTAGTGAAGAATAGGGTTCCAAAAATCAGCTTCGTCCCCCCTGTTGTTTTATTTGTAGAAACAACGGGGGGGAACAAGCTGTTTTTTATTAAAATTTATAGGACCAAACTAGTTTCTACGAAAAACAAGAGGGGGGACCAAGCTGATTTTTACGAAAAAACAACAGGGGGACCAAGCTCTTTCACGAAAAACAACAGGGGGACCAAGCTCTTTTCACGAAAAACAACAGGGGGGACCAAGCTCTTTTTCACGAAAAACAACAGGGGGGACCAAGCTGATTTTTACGAAAAAACAACAGGGGGTTCCAAGCTCTTTTTCACGAAAAAACAACAGGGGGGACCAAGCTCTTTTCACGAAAAACAACAGGGGGGACAAGCTGATTTTACGAAAAACAACAGGGGGACCAAGCTGATTTTTACGAAAAACAACAGGGGGACCAAGCTGATTTTACGAAAAAAACAACAGGGGGACCAAGCTGATTTTTACGAAAAAACAACAGGGGGACCAAGCTGATTTTTGGAACCCTATTCTACACTATAGCCATATGCAAAGTAGAAATCTGAAATTTTGTTAGATCTTCACCTATTTACATAAAATCCACTGTTGAAACACTCATTAAGCTCGCCGTGCATGTACAAAGGCTACAAAATGGCTTTAAAACAAGGATTACCACAAAAGTCAGCTCTCGAAACCAACGAAGTGACTGCTGATAGCACATTTGCTGAAGTATGTCGCAAAAAAGAATTTGAGTTGCAGCAACTCATAGTTACTTGTGAAGTCTTCAGGAAAAACTTTGAAAAAAGTATAGACTTCATTAAAAAAGTATGTTAAAGCAGATTCTCAACTTCTTGAGTGTTTTCAAAATTTTGAATTTTTCTAGGATCTACCCATACAAAAAAATGGTGTACAACTTTTGGACATAACGGCTGCTGAGAATAACCAAGAAAATGAAAATACAAAAGTGCTAACTTCTTCTATACCTACCACGGCATTCCAACACATACAAAATAAAAAGTCGCAAATATATGAACAAGAAAGCAATGACCCACTAAATGAGTTGAATAGCAAAAGACAAATGGTTTAATTTTCACACTATTATTATTTTTTAGTTTTTTTTAATATCGTATTCAGATATTTGATGATTGTGCCAAGGAGGCAGTAGCTGATCTAGAGAACCAAAAAACCGATTTACTAGCAGAATTTATGTTTTTAAATGCAGAGGTAAAGGCTAATTGTGCTGAAATCGGACGACTAAAAACGCTTATAAAGGTAGTTCAAAATGTGGTTCTTATTCTTTATCCCGACCCCACCCTAATTTAAAAAAGTTCAGGGATAATGGAAAATAGCTTAAAACTATGGAAATTGAACAAATTTTTGTCAGCTTGGTCCTACTGCACAAAGAAACTCTGGTATGCATGCATGTTTTATGCCGCCAAAAAGGCGAATCAACTTATTTATGTCAAAATAAAAATAAAGTTCAACAATCAAAACTTGGATGGGGTCAGGATAAAGGATAATAACCCAAAATGTTTGCTGTTAAAATGTTGCTGATAAGAATATTGATGAAATGTTTTTTTTTTATTTTTGAATTTTGTTTTTAAGCCTTAGTGTATAGCCATAGATCTTATACTTTTTGAGATAAGGTACTGGTTCGGAATGTGGACCCCAAATATTTTGGTCAAAAAATATCAGGAATTCATTGAACATGTGAATCATTTCATATTGGTAAATTTGTTTGGCATATAGACGTTTCCTGTATTTAGGGTTTTGTTTCTAATTTTTTTCATATTTTTGGCTAAGACGGGGGTCCACGTTCCAAATCAGTTCCGCTAGCTATCGAACCTCACTGAATTATTTAAAGAATATATCGGGTTGGTCCGTAAGTTCTTGGGTGGTTATACGTAACAGACCATATTTATGTATGGGTTGCAAAATTTTTCATAAATGAAAATTGGCACTCAATTAATTGCTGGGTTTGAAAATCGAAATTTTGACTACACAATTTATGATTTGAAACCCATCGGTTAATGGGTTTCAAATCGCGTATTAAAAGCTGCGTATTAAATAAGGTGAGAAGCAGTCAGGCCAGATACTCTCTTATCTAATCTTCGGAGTTAAGATTCTATATCGACGACTATTGAAATTTATCAAAGACAAGTGGAAAATTTGAAATTTTCGCGAAATAATCATTTATTAATTGACCGATCGGTTAACCGATCTGTTAACCGATCGATTAAAATCGCAAATTGTGTGGTTAAAATTTCGATTTTCAAACCCAGCAATTAATTGAGTGCCAATTCTCATTTATCAAAAATTTACCCACACATAAATATGGTCTGTCACGTATAACCACCCACGAACTCATGGACCAACCCAATAAGATTAACTACCGTTCCAGGTTCCTGAACGAGCATAATAGCCTATTAAAAAAAACTTTAGTAGCAGAATTAAAAACTGGACATTTTTAATCAAACTGTTTATTCTAGAAAAATGAAATGCGCAGTGAAGACATTCGACAAAAAATATCTAAAATTCAAGAAGATCGAGCAAAAAAATCTGCAAAAAAAGAAATCAAAGTTGAATCAGACAATCAGTTGGACCAAGAAAAGGTATGAAAACAAAAAAATAATAAGAAAAAATGTATTCAAGTAATTATTAGTTGGAAACATTGGAAAACGATTTGCGGCTGCTAATTGTGTCTATAACCAAGTTGGAGAATAAACGCAATCAATTAAATGAGCAAATTCTTCAAGCAAAAGTTGATGAAAACAATTTGAGCAACCGATTTCACACATTTGACTCCATGAAAAGGTCCAAGAAAAGTGGACTCAAGGTAGACCCTTTTTGGGCAACATTCAAGCTAAAGATTTAGAAAGATTAAAAAATACAAAAATTATTATAGGAACTGGAACGCTCAAAAAAATTAGTTGAGCAATGGCATTTGCAGGTAAATTCACAATATAATTTGGTGCAAGTTCTTAAAATTTACACGGTGGTCTAAGAAATTCTGTCTTTCAAAAGCTTATAACTTTTAACTTTAACTTTTAACTACAGTCAACCTTCGATTTAGTGAACGCCCGATTTAGTGAAACCCACGATTTAGTGTACATATTTTGGCGACTTGGTTGGTTTATTTAAAAACATAAGGAATCTTACCCCCGATTTAGTGAACCCTCGATTTAGTGAAACCCCCGATTTAGTGAACCCTCGATTTAGTGAAACCCCCGATTTAGTGAACCCTCGATTTAGTGAAATCCCCGATTTAGTGAAACTTTTTTCGAAATTTTAAAAATAAGCCTACCCTCGATTTAGTGTAACTTTGAAAGGTTGAAAGGTTTGAAACTTTGAAAGGTTTATAGCCTTTTTAGCCTTTATGATTGTCAAGCAATACGTAGAGGAAAACTTTGATGATTCGGCTATGCTTTCTCACAGTGATGCTTTTGATGAAGTTTTCTACAAAGACCGTCAAATGAAAATGAAGCAGCCAAGTATCACAGATTTCTTCAAATTAAACAGTTGTTATGCTTTGTCGTTGATACTTGAATAAAAAGGTTTTCGATTGAACACAATCAGAAAAAATACACTGAATCTTCGATTTAGTGAATATTTTCAAAAAAAATGTTCTCAGAACCCCCGATTTAGTGAACATCCGATTTAGTGAACCTTTGATTTAGCGAAACTTTTTTCCGGTCGCCGGGAGTTTCACTAAATCGAAGGTTGACTGTATTCACAGTTAGCCAAAAAAGTCGTCCCCCAGCCAAGTGAATAAACGCCGAAAAAAGATTACGATTATTACAAAAATTCAGAATTTCTTAAATAACTTGTAATTTTTTGGAGATAAAACCTCAGGGCTACTAAGGACTTTTCAAAAAAATTGTCCGATAACGGTTGCACTATAAAATCTGACCCTTCTGCGTGGGGGGAGGGGAGGTTGGCATTCTATAGTCTAGCCCCAATAAGAGCCTTAACTTTTTTGGTATTTATGGGATAAACCTCCAAACCTTAAAAAAATTATAAGACAATTATTAAAAAAAAGGAAAAGCTTGGTAACGGGTGTCCCATAAGTCTTTTGCGGACTTTAAAGCTTATTTTTAATAAAAAATTTTATTTCAGAAAAAATTTCTAAATATACAGAGGTGTAGCCCATTCGCTCCTCTTTCGAATGATATGTAAACACAAATAATTAATCATCAAAATGGCCACCTTTAGCCTCAATACATTTCTTAAGACGTTTAGGAAAGCTGTCAATAGCTTTTTGAATCATATGTTGTGGAATGTTATCCCACTCTTGGACAAGAGATGCCTTCAATGCTGTGGGCACTTGAGCATGCTTTTGACTGTAAGTAGGGCCAGCCAAAGTAATGCATGAAGTTCAAATCAGGAGATTTGGGGGCCCACTCACCCACAATGGTTGGATTGTTACTCCAATGGGAGTCCACCTTAATGAAATCGGGGAAGTTTTCAGCAATCCAATTTTGGGTTAGTTTTTTGCAGCACTCCAGACGCTTTGCTTTTGCGCCATGGCTGGTCTCAAATCCCCCCATGCTCAAAACAGTTTGCGTGTTTTCTAAATAAGCTGCAGTTAAACATCCTAGCAAAATGAGAAGCAAAATGTTAAAAGTAAAAAGTAATTAAAGTCTCACAAAATTATTCTTCTTCTCTTTGTTCTTTTTTGCAAAAGTACAAACATGTGTTTGGTGAATAACATAAGTTTACATATAATTCGAAAGAGGAGCGAATGGGCTACACATCTGTATATTTAGAATTTTTTTCTGAAATAAAAATTGTAATTAAAAATAAGCTTTAAAGTCCGCAAAAGACTTATGGGACACCCGTTAGTTCTTCAAGCCTGAGTTTTTTGCCAAAGAAACAAATTTGAACCAGAAAAACAGCATTGTCACTTTTACTATAATTACAAGATCAACAGGCGCCTTACAGGCGTCTACCAAAATCATCCGCCAAGATTTCTTGTTCGGAAAATACAGTCACCCGGCTCTAACTTTTGGCGGGTGTGTGTAAGCTCAATAAAGGGCTCATTTTCTCAATACACCTACAGTCGACCCTCGATAGTAGATACCCCCCTCGGGACCGGGCTAGGAGTATCTACTATCGAGGGGTATCTATTATCGGGGGGTATCTACTATCGAGAGGCAGACAACCAAATTTTGGGTCAGAAATATCCATTATCGAGGGTAAAGTGGGAAAGGTGTAAACGCTAACCAAACAGTAATACTTTATTCAACTAACAAAGAATAACAATTTCGATCAAACAACAATCAGGTTAGCGGTTTGAAGAAATCATTGAGAGAGCTCTGCTTCTTTTTCCTTTGACCATCATACAGCAATTCATCGAGATCGGGATCCAGCATAAAGTTGTCACCACCATGGAGTACGGACTCTTGAACGACCTAGAAAATTTACGCATTTAACTAATCCACAATTATAAAATTTAATTCTTACAAAAGACGCCTTCCTGAAACAATTCCGTACGGTTTCCGGCTTCACATCTCCCCAAGCACGTCTCAACAAATGCAGCGCGTTTAGCAAATTGAAACGGAAATCTTGCTTGTCGTCAATGGCCTTGATTCGTTCTCGAAGGAGGTAACGCCTGTATTGCGCTTTTAGGTTTTGGATGATGCCCTGATCCATAGGCTGAAATATATTCGTGATAACTTCATGACTTATTCAATTCGGAATTTACCTGGGACAACGCCGTAGTATTTGGCGGAAAGAACTTGACTTTGATACACTCCAGAGTAACATGATGCGGGTGAGCAGAGCAATTATCAAGATAAAGCAAGACCTTTCTCCAACCAACCTTTGCTGATATTGAGCTTTGAGGCGAGAGTTCGGGCTTTTTCCTGAAAAAAGATATCAAGTGAAGGATTGATCGACAACGTAAAGACCAATAATTTTCACCATCAAAAGATCACCTCCAACAGGAACATTCTGAGCTCGGGTTTGCTTCAGCCATTGAACGAGTGCTTGCTCCAAATTTTCGTGCCGACCTGCTTTTAGCCGTGCCTTTTTGCTTCTGTCGCACCGTCAATTGCTCGAATTGCTGTCTTGTTCTGGATGATACTTTGCACTGATGCCTTCTTTAGCCCGAATTCTTCTGACAGCACTTTGTAGCTTTTGCCTCGCTGGATCCTTTGATAATTGCCCTTTTGTCGCCAAATCTATCTTTCTTTTTCTTCGCGAAGTATCCATGGGTACCTGAACGTGAAAAAGCGCTTTGTATTTGAATTGTTGAGAAATAATATTGTCGTAAGCATCCAGAACAAAAGCATAAAGTAACAGTGTAATAAATCTCGAATGAATAAACAAATTAAAATAATATCGCGAGATTTCGAGCCAAACATAAGCGCCAATTAAAAAAATAGGCAAATCTGAACAAATAATTTCCAAAATTACACTTTGAAAAAGAAATGGCTTTCCATTTAGAATTGAGTGTCAGAGGTATCTGTTATCGAGGGCAAAATAAAGGTCAGTGTAAGAGTCAGAGGGTATCTATTATCGAGGGGTATCTATTATCAAGGGTATCTGCTATCGGGGTATGATTTGCCTTATTTAAACTAAAACCAACCAAATATGTGCTAAGGGTATCTACTATCGAGGGGTATCTATTATCGGGGGTATCTACTATCGAGGGTCGACTGTACCACTAATTCTTAGGAAACCTGAATTAGAGTTTGCCGTTATACTCCAACAAACAAAAAATGAATTTTGGAGCTAATAGCGTCATCCAATTTTTTTACTGGAGGTACTGGAGAGATGGTTTTCTTATCCTCCCTGTGGCCTACTTATGCTCTAAAAACTTTTTTACGAATAAAATCTGTGAAGCCGCAGCTTTGAGTGGAAAATTAAGCATATATGAAATTGGTGCCTAAATCAGGTACCTAAGATATATGGTAACGCCTTTTTTAACTTCGTATTTAAAAAATACGCATATTTCAGATGCGTAAAAAAAGCCACAAACACAAAAAAAAACAAGCAAAAATGAAGTTTTGAGCAAAGGAAGAGCAGCAATCTTATCCTGATCCATCCTGACCGATTCTAACTTTTCGAAACTATGGAGCAAGAAAGACAATAAAATTGGACGAAGATGACAAACCGAAAAACAATAGAATTTATTTGCGCGACATATTCCGACAATAGTCTCGACCCATACATTCATTTCTTTGATTGACCCCGCTTCACAAGTTCTGCCAACCTGAAACAGAAATGAAAATTTGAACACTGGCAGAATTCCTCAATTAAACACTTACTCTTTGTATCTCTTGATGCACTCTTTCTTTGTTTTTCCATCGACAGCTGCAGCAATGTTGTCCCAACGCTTTGGATCAGAAGCAGGCACGACCTTCAAGGCACTTTCCAATTGCTTCTGCTGCTCTAATGACCACCCCTCCGCAACATCAGCTGGACCCTTTTCTGTTGGAGTGGTTGTCGTTGCTATAGAATCTTTCATCATTGTGCCATTTTCTTTGATTTGGCTAAAAATATTCTGTTTAGGCATAACGAACGCAAACGCTTAAAGCAAACGCATGGTGCCACAAAAAAGTCTACCTGGCCGAAACAGAGTTGGCATCCACTGAAGTCAGAGATTTGACCTAAAAGTAACTTTGAAACCAGGACAAGGACTATAAAAAGTTACCTGCTTAATCACTTCCTTCTCAGTCTTGGGCACACCTCCAAGAGCGTGATTCGACACACTAAAAAATACTTTGTTTTTTTTTCGAAAAATACAAATTATTCCTTACTATTCAGCCACATTCTTCCATCTCGAGCCCGTTCCCGCCTAAAATTTGAGTGAATAAAATTAATAAAATCACACTTCACAGAATCTAAATCACGGCTAAAAAGTCTACCGGGAATAAGTTTGCTGCCTTGACCAAGAGTTGAAGCTCATCCGGAGTCCACTTCGACGAAGAATTTGAAGTGTTTTCTGACTTAGACATGGGCTGGTTAGATGAGTCACCATCGTCTTCATCTTCGGCTGTCTAAAATTATGAACCTCAATGACAAATAAACACTTTTTGCTTTTAGCAACAAATTTGATACTCGAAAACCGATTGAAATGAAATTTTCAAGCTAATCGCTATTAACGACCGCTACTACCACTAACAACTCTTTTAGCATTTCTCAAAACTCGTGTGCAAATTATTAATTGAGTCTGTATTTGAGATGAAGTCTCGTTTGAAAACCAGCTCATACCTGCAGTTTATTATTTTGCATAATTTTCCAACAAAAACCAAAAAATTTCTGATTCAGTAATATTTTTCGGCCTGTTAACATCAAACGGAGTTAGTGAGCTATCATGACGTATGAGACATTCTTTTTCACAAATATCAGAGCTATAGTGTAAAATCAGGATTTCTGCATTGGTCTCTCTGCTGCTTTATCAAAAACAGACGTCAGAGAAGCCCAAGACAACAAACCACTTATTTATTCACTAAAATCATGCCTAATCTTGTCTCACAAAAATTGCTTGGATTAGTAAAACAGAAATTTGTTTTTCTTTTTAAACCTTATCTTCCACAGTGAATTTACATGGCGATAAAGGACACTGGCACGAAAAAGATACACCAAGTCCTATAGAAATCCTAACTTGAAAAGACAACAAGACTAGACAAATGTCCAAAGAGCTTTATCGGCGACCATAACAAACAACTAGCACTACTTATGACTAAGATAGTGCCGTAACTAACAACAACTTGAATTATAGCATCTGTATATTTCATCAAACAAGTCTTACACAATTTTTGGCGGCATCTGAAAGGTGTTCCATGGCATCGTCGTAGATCTTCGCATCTGTCAACTTCTCGCAGAGGGCTTGAAATGGACTTTCAAAAATTATACATTTGGAAAGCAAGTCTCTCACCACTTATTTGTTCAAACTCCCTACAGTACATGCAAATTCGCTCGATCTGCTCCATGATGCTGTGCTGCTTGGCCTCTTCTTCACTCAGTACTGTGCAGTAGCCGACAAATCACGAAGCTGAATTTAAAATATTAGATCTTATGTTGGATGTCTCAGCTTTAATGATTTGCGGATACAATTATTCTAATCTTTTTCTATGTTTCCAAATTGTTAAAACGATGAAACAGTCAAATAAAGTCGACCGCTCATATATGACTAAATTTAAAAATTCTTTGATTTCAAGCATTTTACACTTAGCGAGATAAATTCTACTAATTACAAGGCCATCCCAAATGTGAAAATTTCTGAGCTATTTATCTTAAAATTGACTTCAAATATTTCCGAAACTTTTACCTTTTTGCGCTGAGCAGCAAGAACTTTCTTCTTTTTTTGCTTGGCCTGAAACGATTTAACTAAACATGGCCGCCACGTCTTAATAAAGAACAAACCTGATTGGCTTTCTTATCCTCTTCCGCTTGTGCAAGGCGCTCAATTTCTCGAACCTTCTCTTCCTCTTCTGCTTGAACCTGCTTTTCACGCTCTTTTCGCTCCTTCTCGTCCCTTTTCTGCTGCTTGTGCTTCTGCTTTTGCTGTCGGTCTTGTTCCTTGAAAAGCACTACACGAGGATCTTTTTCTTAATACACTAAATGAACCCAAAGTTCAAGAAAATAAAAAAAAATACCATAAGTCATTTCAACGAGATTAGTGATGCGTTTAGTCTCCTTCTTGCGACGCTTCTCACGCTCAGCCTAAAATTAAGCGTATATCACTCTCAGAGTAGCCAAATGAGAATACCTTATTCATTTTTTCGATTTCCCTACGTTCCCATCGATCTTCTCCCTTGCTCTTGTCTAAAGTAAATCCTCAAGTTGTATCATACAGTAAAAAAATCGCAACCTTCACTATCCAAGTACGAAAACTCTCGCCAGCTGTTGAAATTGTACCAGAACTCAAAAAGACAAAGTTAAATAATGCACATAGAAGGTCATTAGTCAACACACCTCATAGAATATCTCAACGTGTTCACGACTGCCTGCAAATTATATATAAAAGCGTTAAACAACCGAGATCCACAGAATCCAATGCAATACTTACTGTCCTGATCACCAAGCAAAGGCGCTGGTTGTTTGTTGGAGAACCTAAAAACACAGTACTTTTTGATCGATTCATGTCAATTTACCTAGCGTTTCTTTCGTACACCGGAGCCAGAACCTCGTAGAAATTTTCCTTAGTAACACTGCCAGCATCTGAAAATAGAGTCAGAAATAGAAATCGAAATCTACAGAAAAATTAGAAGGGGAATCATACCAGGAATAGAGTCGTCGAAGGCTGAAAATGGCATTAAAATAAAAATACATGGAATGATGCGAAAGCAAAACTCACAAGCATCAATAGAATCGAAAGCACGTCGCTTTTCCAAGGAGTCACCCAACTGCTCATAGGCCTTTTGAATGCATGCAAACAGCTCTTCCTTTCTCTTTTTTCCATTTTCAGCACTTTTTCCTTTGTCCGGGTGATACTTTAGAACCTTTTGACGATCTAAATAAATATTGAGTCTCGGCATAGTCTCGGCAAAACCACCGCCCCAAGTTTGACCAGTCTCTTGTATCACCGAATTTTTACCAAAATTTTCCGGATATTTTATAAATTTGCATGAAAAACTTATTGAAAATAGCCACTTTCGCGTTTTTCAGAAAAATGAATTAAAGTTCAAATAGCCATGGTACCAGAACTTTTAAAAGATTATAAAATTTCACAGTAAAATTGTGCGAACTCGAGGTGTGATTTCTGTATCAAATTATGAGTGTATCCGTGGCATGCATAAACTTACAAGCTAGCTTTATCTGGTTAGAAGTGGCCTTGAAACGAAGCTTGCTCAATCCCAGCACACGGTAGTGATCTTGCTCCTTGGCGTCATTCGGGTCTAGCTTGCCCATGTACCTACAATTAAAAGTACAGTTGGCATTTCACAGCTAAGATTAGAAAAAGACAAACTTGTGATATTTGTGATCCTCCTTGTCCATAAATTCTCCAAATTCATCACCAGCACTCTCATCGAACTCTGCAGACTGGCCATTCAGGGGAACCACAAGTCGAAGAACTGGAAGCGTTGAAATGCCAAGAGAAATTTTGTCTTTGACCAAGTTGAATTCCTGGAAACCAACTACAGCTGGACAAGACGTTAATTGATAATTAGGGAAAACTAACATAGGAAATCCCAGCTGGTTCAACTGCTCTAGGAGGTCTGTGGAAGCCGAAAACTGCCAGCGACAACGACATTGCGCACATTCACTTTCCTAAACCAATTATATGTCAAATTGATAGATGCAGAATTATATGTCAAATTGATAGATGCAGAATTATTGTCTGGAAAGCATTGAATCAGCCTAGAAACTGTTCAATTTCGCAAATTTGAGACTCCAAAAGATGAACATAATGTCAGAGCGAAAAAGAGGGAATTCAAATCAATTTATTGGTTCTCAGAAGGCTAAAATTGGAAACACCCATCGAATTACGGTCACGGACAAAATTTGCCCGCGCCAAAATTTGCCCGGACCAAAATTTGCACGGGCTTTAAAAACGGCCAAAATTTGGGTGCTAGTCGTTTGTCAAATTTTCCAATTCTGGAATTTTTGACAAATGTTTGTCAAATTTTCCAAGGACAATACTTTTTTCTCCGCCTAATTTACTTTTTTAATAATTGTTGCATTTGGTTTGTTTATTATTTGATTTCGTCTAAATGGAGCATAAAAAGATGTGAGTTAGAATTCTTAGGTGAATTTTAGAAGGCTATTGTATCTCAAATCAATTTCATCTTTTGTGAAATGTAAACAAAGCCAGAAAAGCAAATTATGACCTTTATTTCTTACTCAACGACAAAAAATTTGATTGTAAATAATCATTGAGTGAAACTGATTAAAGTTAAACATATAACGATTGTAGTTCTTCACTTTATTATTTACACAGAAAAGATTTATGTTCACAGCAAAAGTTTCAATCAGAATTCAATCAACAGTTCAAAAATTGCTGACCTAGAAATCAATGCTTTCAGAGCACTGAAATTTCAGAATAATTTTTGAGCATGGACAGAGAAGCCATTGAAATAATGTCTTATCAAATTAGTGCAAAATTTTTACGTTTTTTCTCCCCACTCAAAAAATGTTCTAATCCAACTCCTTCTATAAATCTTATATATTTTAGAAGTTAATTACTCTGGGTTGATTTCGGACAATTCTTTTCGATTTTTTTCCAATTTCGTTGAATGAGTTATCAATGCAAAAAATATTTTCTATCATTAATACAATCTGAAAAAATATTTATTTTTGTCAAGGTTCGGAAATTTGTCGCAGTTAGGGGACGGGTTGGTGCATTAGATTGGTAGGCAGTTGTCCTTTTATTCATCTTTTCGATTATATGATGAATTGTCACAACATGTGTGACCTAGGTTAAAAGTTGTATTAGGTTTGTTTATTATTCGATTTTGTTTAGATGAAAAGTTTAATAAAAAGGTTTGAGTTAGAATTCTTAGCTGAATTTTAAAAGGCTATTGTATCTCACATCGATCTCACCTTTGTCAAATGTAAAAAATCGGAAAAACAAATTATCATCTTTATTAAATAATCAACGATAAAACATTAATTGAAGATAATTATGGAGTAAAACTCATTAAAGTTAAAAATGTTATAATCGTAGTAAAAAAATGCTTTTCAATTTATTATTTACACAGAAAAGATTTACCGTATTTATTCTAATAGAACGACAGTCTCTATTTGAACGACGGGGTAGAGGGGGGTTGAAAAATAGAACGACAGTCTCTATTTGAACGACGGGGTAGAAGGGGGTTGAAAAATAGAACGACAGTCTCTATTTGAACGACGGGGTAGAAGGGGGTTGAAAAATAGAACGACAGTCTCTATTAGAACGACAAAATTCAGAAAGTGGAATTGGTAGAGCTCGCGGGAACTAAGAAAGCGCAATAAACAGCATTGCAAAATATTTGCTCTGCTCCGAAATGTAAACCCTCAAAGTTGAGGGGGTCGGTATGTTAGAGAAAATACGGACAGATTTAAGTGCTGACATACGATTAAGTGCTTACCGTATGCCCTTCTTCCTCGTAAACGTGTCAGTGGATTTGTTAACCGTGGATAAGTTGAAAAGGATCTTTGTGGATCTTGCGTGAGAAGAAATTACTTTGGATAAAAATTTGTTGACTGAGGATTGCTCAAAACATGTGATTGGACAATTGCTGTTCGGCAAGCGACTTATCATTCAGGTTTCCTTTCTTTGTCACATCTCCGACGTGACAAAAAGGAAGCTTAAGTGGTGCGATGGCACTCTACCTGAGGTGGATAATCGAAGTCTAGGGAAGCATATCAAAGGAGCTCATTATCAGCTTGTTCAAGGTGTATTGGAATCATATGGAAGCGAGGACGGTGCAATTCACTGCTGATTTACCTGATTCAAGCCTAATAACCCGGTTCTAAGTGGTCAAATTAAGCCGTTGATTTGTTCTGAGCAGAAAGAAAAAATTTTCAAGTACGATAATCATATTACGTTGGAATGTTAGACTTTTTTCATCTAATTTCGGGTGGAATATTGAGGTCTAAAAATAGAACGACAGTCTTTAATAGAACGGCGGGGGTAGAGTGGGTTGAAAAATAGAACGACATGTCGTTCTATTAGAATAAATACGGTATCTTCACAAAAAAAGTTCGGCGCTAGTGAAGAATAGGGTTCCAAAAATCAGCTTGGTCCCCCCTGTTGTTTTATTTGTAAAAACAACAGGGGGGACCAAGCTGTTTTTTATTAAAATTTATAGGACCAAACTAGTTTCTAAAAAACAAAAAAACAAGAGGGGGGACCAAGCTGTTTTTTACGAAAAAACAACAGGGGGCCAAGCTGATTTTTGGAACCCCATTCTTCACTATAGCCAAAAGTTCTAATCGAAATTGCAAGCTACAGTTCAGTGTCTAATTCTCTTTTTCCGTACGGTAAGTATGGCAAAATTTACAATTTTATTGTAGTGAAATTATTTTTGAGGTAAATTTAAGGTTGTCGAGGTTTGACATTTGATACAAGAGTTCAGAAATAAAACAATACCATGAAAAAGTGCGTAAAAGAACTGAACAGTAGATTTAAAAACTTAGTTTAGTAACACTTTTTGAGAACGAAAGTATGAATTTTTTACATATTAGTACTTTTTCAGTATTTTTCAGGGTGCTAAAATGGTATACTTTTCTGATTTCTTGTAATGGATGTCAAGCCCTGATTAACCGAAATTAGAAGAAATGCATTATTCTGCCAATTTTAATAAGGTCGATTGAAATAGAGTTTGTTGGTGGTTCGTATCGGCTGAACCAGCAGACCACCTCCTCCATGGTGTGGTGGAGTTTTTGTGACGGGACCTAGAAAGGATTTGTCTGCGTCGAATTCTCTTGGCCGAACATTGCGTCTAGTGGATGATGCAGCCGCTGCTGCTGGAGTTCGATTGACTGCATGAGGAGTGGAGACCCCATCATTAACAGGGTAGTTGGTAAAGTTAGTCCAAAACTCCTGAATATAAATAATATATCGATTAACTATTTTGCCGTCACTGGAGTGTGCCATTAAACTTTAATAATGTGCAACCAGCCAAAATTTTCTGATCGCCCATTTGCTCTGGCCAGTTGACTATCTGACAAAATCTATAAAAACCCACATTATCTAATTTGAGGAGTTCTAGCAAAACAGTGTTTTTCCGCCGCATTTCTCCAGTTTCTTCAAGCACATCTCCAGTTTGAACAGCTCCTTTCTTGACACTTAAGTTAGGTCCCACAATGGTGGGTCCAATACAAGCAGCCAAGTTTTCTAAAGGCATCTTGTTGATGCTGGATTCGGATGCTATCTTTTGCAGATGAGCGCACATGTAGGCCAGAGTGTCACGGTTGGGAATAGGCAGACCATTGACCAGCTCTATTAACTGCTCTTTGTTGCCACTCTCAGCTGCTCGCACAAACTCTTTGTAAGAGGAGGTAGGGATCAAAGCTTCCTGAAAATTTTATGACTGTGACTTTTTTTGGTTCTTATGCATTATCGGGACTACCTGGTTTTACTGTCATTTATGCGTCCCACGATATTGAAAACATATTAATTTTAATTATCTTATGGTTATCGTCCTTTATTCACAGGAAAAAAAAACTTTCAGTATCGCTCATTATTAACGAGCGATACTGAAAGGCAAATTTGGAGGATAGAGCTCGGAAATGTCTTTAGCATAAATGACAGTGAAACCAGGTAGTCCCGATAATGCATAAGAACCCTTTTTTAGTTGAGCGTATGAATGCCAACTATGTGGCAGGAAAAACCTTCCATCAATAAGCAATGAAAACATCTTTATAAGATAAAAGCCGCTACAGTCAACTTTCTCTATATTGCTGCTGCAGCTGGGGACGCCGAAAAAGCGCACTGTAGCGAGAGTCGCACTATAGCGAGAGATGACTGTATACAAACAAATTGCAATAAAATATGACAATCGCAATATATCGAGAGCGACTTTCGATATGTGGTCGCTAGCGAGAGTCGCTGTCGCTATAGCGATCGCTATAGTCATATATAATTTAGAAAAATTTTTTAGAAAAAAGAAAATTTTTCGCTTACCCTAAGCTCGCTCAAAAATTTTTTGATGCAGCCGGCGATCACATCAGGGTCATAGTTGTTGAGATTGGGTACAAATCGAGAGCTGAAGGCATCCATCAGTCTGTTCACTTCACTCATGGTTCTGCAAAAATAGTAGGATTAACTATAGAAAATGTCATAACAGGATCTACCCAGGAGTGCGATAAATACCCTCCTTGGTCAAATAGCCCTTCTCAATTTGCACTACACATCGGATGAGCAGAGCA
Source organism: Ditylenchus weischeri (assembly GCA_029231635.1). Lineage (NCBI taxonomy): Eukaryota > Metazoa > Nematoda > Chromadorea > Rhabditida > Anguinidae > Ditylenchus > Ditylenchus weischeri. Next base: position 112,655 of record JAMRYI010000227.1, read on the forward strand.
GGGATTTGGGGTCGTGTATTTGGACAATAGTCGGCTAGACGAGGACGAGCCTGCTTCTGTTTTTGAGGAGTGTGAACGAAGGGAATACAGGGCAAAGGGGCTAGTGCTCGGCATCGCTCATGGATAACCAGCTCACAGTCTGCAGCAAATAATATTAGGTTGCAAAAAAGAATGGGTATATTTTTTTAAGAGCATTAGAGGGAATCACGTCGGGCCAAAATCAGGTCATAGGTATTATTAGGGGGGAGTAACTATTCAAGAGGGGTAATTATCAGGTCATACGGAAAGTATTGACACAAAATTTCAAATCCTTGTATCTCGCTCATTTGTTAACATTTTGTGGCAATCTTTTTTTTGTTTTGTAGCCCTGAGTCTACTCTATGGGAAATAACTGAACTTTATTCAACAATAAACAAATCATTCAACAAAATAGGATCCTTCCGCATCAATAACTTTTTCCCATCTTTCTGGCAATTTTGCAATTCCTCTAGCAAAGAAATTCGCTGGCTTTGACTCAAAGAACGCTTGCAAATCCGCTTTCACTTGTTCAACGTTGTTTCTCTGTGATAGTTTTGCATTGACAAGAACAGGTGAAAATCCGAAGGAGCCAAATCTGGAGAATAAGGCGGGTGCGGCAGAATCTCCCATCCAAGATCAGCGATCTTGTCCTTGGTCAGTCGAATTTACAGTTGTTGAAAGACAGTTGTTGAATAAAGTTCAGTTATTTCCCATAGAGTAGACTCAGGGCTACAAAACAAAAAAAAAGATTGCCACAAAATGTTAACAAATGAGCGAGATACAAGGATTTGAAATTTTGTGTCAATACTTTCCGTATGACCTGATACATACTTCCTCAAATTGACCCACCGGTGGGTTTATTTTTAAATCCCCCAAAAATCGGAAAATTTAGACGTTTCATCAAAATTTCCCATTCCCATTCTTAACAAACGCCAAGTTTGTACGCAACAAATTCATTCTTATTTTTTTGCGCAGTCGGCTATGCTTTTGTTTTTGCTTTCTCAATTTTAAATCTTCAATAAAAATCTTCAGTTTAGCTGGATGGTGTTCTGCTTCAATGCCTTCCGTTGATTTCGGCTTTGAAACGTCAAAAAAAGTTTAACTTTTCGAGCATGCTTCTCAACAAAACATGGGAATCTACTGGTAAATTTATAGTAATTTATTTGATGTGTAAGTTGTTACATTCAGAGTTTCCATCGTGAGTAGCAGTGTTGTCAAAAGTCATAAGCATAAAGTCATAGTCATAGCTATGACTGACATAGTGAAAAGCACAGTCATAGTCATAAATACAGGCATAATTTTTGAAAGTTATAATCATAATGATTATGACTAGGGCCCCAAATTCTATGCACTAAAAAATGCGAAATATGCGCATAAAATATGCGCTAAAAACGTAAAATATGCAGTATAATTTTTAGACTAAAATTTTTAAATGTACCGCATAAAATTTGTGCAGAATCATTATATGTCGTAAAATTTCTGTAAAACATGCTTTTAAACGGTTTGGCAGCTTATATCTGCTTTAAACATACTTTTTGGATAATGCTAAATTTTTTTGCAAAAAAAGTTGACCAAAATTTGACATATGGCTTTGTTGAAGCAAGGTGATTTAACATAAGGATTTAATCCATTTGACTTTAGGATTTAATTCATTTGACCTAGGATTTGAACATAGCTTTCAAAAAAAATTCTGCTCCCATGAAGATGCCGCAGGATTTTAGTCGAAAAAGATTTCTGAAAAGTGTTGACCGCCATTTACTAGCTAAGTTGCAAAAAAAGATTTTGTAAAGCAATTTCGAGAGATCTAGGGGTTCTGTACTCCTGCCACTCTTTCGCATCTTCTCGCAAATATAAACAATGTGCATTTTGCAATTTTCGAAATTAATATCTTTTACAAACCAAATCGGTGCTTTGCACTGTTATTTTGCTACTTTAACTGAAATTATGAATCGCACGGTACTGAAAAGTTAGCTAACTCAATAAAGGTTATTTAGTGAAAAAAATCTCCTTATTTCACGCTTGAAAATAAAGTATCCCGGTTTTGGAAACTAAGATATTGACTTATTTATACACAAAAGACGAGATTCGGCATGCTGCGACATCTTTTAAACCAAAAATTTCTGAGATTTTCTACAATATGCAGAAAATATGCGTCGAAATCGCAAAATATGCACTAAAAATGGAAAATATGCAAAACATGCTGCATAAAAGTATGAAAAAAGTACTCAAACAGGGCTAAAAGTACGTTTTTGTGCATAACTATTGCTTGCATATCCGCAGAAAAATATGCATTTGCATAGAATTTGGGGCCCTAATTATGACTATGACTTTGAAAAATTCTGCTTATGATTGTGACTCTGACTATGACTTTCATTATGACTATGATTATGACTTTGAATAATTGTGCTTATGACTGTGATTATGACTTTTCTTTTCATTATGACTCTGACTTTGATTTTTATGATGATTATGACTCGACAACAATCTTGTGCTTGTAGGCTCTTCTTTAAGTAGAATGTCATTTTCGGTCCAAGGCTCACCGTCGTCTCAAACTAACAGTGGGAAAAAGCGAAATGGTGACTTCAATCGAGGTCCTGTCTGGAACTTCTTCAGCGAGGAAATTGAATCCAATGGTGTAGTCGTGGTACGATGCCGAGAGTGTCGACAAGTAAATTGAAATCTTACTTTTTCTATTTATTTAATTTGTTTAGACTTTCAAGCATCCTTGAAAGGATTATCTTATCATTGAAAAGCAAAGCACCCAGAGAAAGAACAGCCTGCCACGAAATTAGGGAACTCTCGTAATTTCACTCAGTTAAAAACAAAGTATGGTTTTTTCCTTCATTCATAACGATATTAGACAATTTTGTTAAGAAGGGCGAAATCAAATATTCGCTGACCAATGCTCTGGCAATTCTTAGCTATCCAATCAACATGTTTCTACATCCATCAATGCGAAAGTTGTTTAAGGAAATAAATCCTCATGTTGAAGTAACGTTTTCTTTTCGATCTTTGCACAAGCCTTTGAAGTGCCGATCATTTAGTTTCCAACGAGCAAAAGTACTCTAAAAGCTATGCTCATGACTAACTGCATCGAGGTAAAGAAAACGATGAAGAAAGCGTTAGAAAATATGCCTGTTCGACCGTCTATAACCTGCGATGTGTGGAGTGACAGTAGTATGAAACATGCCTATCTTAGTAGTTTACTGACTGTCGAAAAAGTTCGTGTGACTATTTATTATTTGCAGGAATCACCCTGCATTGTTTGAACAAAAACTGGTGTCTTCGACGACTCTTTTTGAAATTTGAAATCAAAGGGTGGGACTTTCCAAGCGAAAAAGGAATTGAAGTTAGTGTTCGATTTTCGCCGTTATTATCCGAATTCTCGTATTTCAGTTTCTTGAAACTGTTTACAAGCCGTCTAATATTCTCGTGGATGTTCTTAGTCGAATTCAAGGGCAAAAATATGTAACTATCTCACGATGCTATGGCTATATAAAGGCTGTCAAACGAGGACTCGATAAATCAAAGGTAGTCAAGTGAATCCTTTTTGTAACCATCTGATCTTAAATCTATTAGGTTCTTCCAAAGACAAAATACATGCAGATAACGCTTGATCGTCTTCTGACTAAGCGTTTCCAATAGATGGTCGATGTAGACGCAATAGACTACGACCCAATTTATGTGATGGCCGCTGCTGTTGATCCGAACACCGTGCATCATTTGAGCAAGGAGGAGCTTGAACTGGCAATGAATTCAATTCAACCTTATGTAAGCTTTTATACTGATTTTAGGTTTTGTTTTATGTAAAATGTCTATTAAGGTGACTTGGCAAGCAGAGTTGCAAGAGGATAATCAGATTACTACACAGCCGGTTTCAGAAATAGATTTTCTTTTCGCGAAATTGCAAATGAACAGTTAAAAAAAGGCAGGATGGAGAAGGCACATATTCAGTTGCTAAATCATGGTTGAAGAGCATATTGACAAAAGGAATTTCGGCTAAGGCTTCGTCAACGACTCCAATTGAAGTACTGGTCAAATATGCTTAACACAGTAAGTTTTTTGAAAGAGTTTGCCTCGTTGTTTAGTGTGTTATTTTATTTGTGCTTAGGAGTACAAATCAGTGGCAGTGTTGGCTTTGGCGGTTTTATCTGTGCCGGCAACAAGCGCACCTATTGAGCGAGTGTTCTCTCTGGCAGAGCTAGCAACAAAAAATCAGCGGAACAGAACAATGATTGATCTCCTAAATTCTCAACTGGTAGTTTATTGCAATCAACTGGAGGAAAATTTCTAAAAATCACAAGACCGTCTTTCGTGCCGTAATTTGAAGTTGATATTAGTTGATTTGCTTTCAGTCAATAAATCTTGTTATCGAAATTATAAAAAAGGTTTTTATGTGAAGTAGGTAGACCTTCAAAGTTTATTCATTCTTAGATTGTGTTGACTGAAAAAAACTTGCAATATCCTTTAACAATCGAAAAGAAGCAGAAAAAATATTAAACCAGCAACAAAATTGAAGTTAAAAGGCTTTTACATGATTAGAGCCATAAATAAAACGAAATGCATAGTCAGAGTCATAATAAAAGAAACATCCAGCTAATTTGAGTACCATTTAAGTGGTTTAGATGCCATCCCGGTGGTTTGGGTGGACACGGGCCGGCCCGGCCCAAAAAAATCTCTCACTGTACAACTGTGATAGTCATAATAAAAACAAAAGTCATAGTCGCAGTCATAGGCAGAATTTTTCGAAGTCATAATCATAAGCAGAATTTTTCAAAATCATAGTCATAATCATTAAGGCCTACCCAGACTCCGAGCAGTCATGACTGCGCAGTCATCAATTAAGGCCAAAACTGCGCAGTCACGAAAAAAATCAGTTTTTTGACTGCCCAGTCAATTTTTGACTGCTCAGTTTTTCTTCTTGACTGCGCAGTCTGACTGCGCAGTCAACATAACACAGCAGTCACCGTTCATTATTGTGTTTTGTATTTAGAGTTCCACAATGCATCTGCAAATAATGACTGTTCCGTTGATTCCACTTAATTTCTTTCACATCACGTGGACTTTTCAATAGTTGTGAAAAATGTCTGATGCAGAACATGAAGCTATTGCAAGATGATTGACTTTACGGCTTCTTAAACGTCGGTCTTACATACGACCAGCACATTACACAGCCGCTCGAAACAGGACATCGTTTGAAATCTTCTGGGGATACTATAACAGCCCTAATGAGCGAGATCTTTTGCGATTTTTGAAAGTGATAAAGCCTAAGTTCGACCAGTTGTACACCAAGGTATACTAGTTTAAAATTTTAACTTCAAAATTTTTTGATGTCAGATGCACACTGCCCTACTCATTTGCGACTAATTAAAGTGATCATTCGTCTGGCCATACTCTTGAGGTGCAAATCAGTATCGTTTAAGTTAGTTTGACAAAATTTGATGACTGCGCAGTCAGCTTTACTGCGCAGTCATGACTGCTCGGAGTCTGGGTAGGCCTTTATGATTATGACTTTCAAAAATTGCAAGTATTTATCAAGCCAACTGACTGTCTATATTTCGAATCTGTCTTTAATCGCTTATTTTAGAAACTTACGTCTATACTCACATAGTCTTTCTCCTGGGAGTGGGCGCGTGGATCCTGGTTCTAAGACATGTACGTTCAGTTAAATCTTTTTATCAGGTTACCTACAAGTTGTAATCTCTGGGCGTTACGAGCGAGAATGATCGTTTGGTAACTTTGCATGACATCTCGAATGCATAGTAATCGTACGACAATCACAAAGACTTATGATTTCACTAAATATTAACCCTTTCATATTTAGCTCTATCCTTTTTGAAATCCTTATGAAAAGACGCCGAAGGTGTACCAGGTGCTCCAGGACCGCTCTGCTTTCGCACCAAAGGCGGAGAAAGAAGAAGTCAAGATAGATTATAAAAACCCTAATGTGAGACACTTCAAAACATTATTTCCTGTCCATGTCTCGTATTGTAATTTTTTGATATGGTCTTGGTTTCTCCATGCTACAAGAATAGAAAATTTTCGACAACACCCGAATCTCGGACTTCTATTCGAAAATATATAAACAAATTAAATGCTTGAGAAAATTAGTAGAATATTGTGTGGTGTCAGTGTGGTGCCGGGAATAGCCAAAGCTTAAGGCACAAGAAAAATCAATAGAACGAAAAAACAGCCGACTGCGGTAAAAACAAGAACGAATTTGAATGAGTTCAAACTTGGCGCTCTATTAAGACGTCTCATCAAAAATTCCTGAATTCGGGATTTTTTGATGAAACGCCCCTATGCCAATTTTCAGGTCGATCTCGACATCTTAAGTAAAAATTCAAAATCTACCGGGTGGGCAAAGAAATTCCCAGCATTTCAAATGCTCATAACTTTTGGTAGACGTCGAATTTTGACAAACGATTTTCGGCAATAGTCCTAGAAAAAATATACATTTTGTTCGGTATATAATGTCAGAAACACGATTTTTGCTTGGTCTCCCCTATGGTTCAGGCCTTGCCCATCCAGAGGGCCCCTACAGATCAGGACCCAAACCACAGGAGGGAACAAGTGAAAATCGTGTTTTTGACATTGTATACCAAACAAAATTTTTTCTCGGACTGTTGCCGAAAACCGTTTGTCGAAATTCGACATCTACCAAAAGTTATGAACATTTGAAATGCTGGGAATTTCTTTGCCCACCCGGTACAAAGTGAAATCAGGAGAGCTTGTGGTAGAGGGGCTAATTATAAGAAATACGATATTAGAGAAAATATGGCAACAATCATGACTTTGGATTGCATAAAATTTGTTGACCCCTTTTTCTAGATCAAAAGGTCGTAAAGAGGGTGAAATAGGACATAAAAAGTGTAGGAATTTTTAGCGCTTTTGAGATTGATGAAAACAATCTTGCTGCAGTTTAATTTTTTGACAAAATGAATGTTTTCTTGAGTATAAAAGAGGTTAATTCAGTCAGTCGATTTATTCTCGTCTTCCATCGTTGCTGTCAGTCGCTCGTTGATGTTTTAACAACAAGGTCGCTCTCGATACTGACATAAACTCAAAATGGTTAGTTTTCCAGTGAATATGAATTATACAGTGTATGTAATAGCAATTTTAGCGCAATTATCAATACAATGCCGAAGAGGAAGCTCAGATGGATGCTTATGGAAAGTAAATACTTTGATCGTGCTTCTGGAACTGGTTAATCTTTCAACTATCAGTAGGTGGAAGAAGTCGAATCGTGGTATCAAAGGTCCGTCCGCATGGTGTCAATTCAAACAGATGCATCCATGGGCCAAAAATGTCACAGCTGATGCACTACGTCAAAAGTGACATTCAATTCATAATTCACACAATTTATTGCGCAATCTTTGTTCAGATATGTTCGAATGAAGCGTGAGCAATTCTGGAAATACTATGCCGTCATTCATCACTCCTGTCCTCCTGGTCATAACACTTGCAATGCTGCTGTTCCGGTCACGAATTACAACGTCGTGAGCAGGATGATCGATGACTATGTTTGCCGAAGTACAGAAACGCTCAATCCGGCGACTATTACTCCCGTGGCAGCTGGCACTGAAGCAGCAGTATCTTCTTCTTCCTCTTCAAACATCACTGAGATGAATAATTTTCCTGCCGCGGGCACTTCAAATGTTTCAACTGCCGCCGTCGCTCCAACCATTCCGTCTGCTTCAATCGCCAGCAATAATGTCGTCACAGATGATGTGCCAGTCGAATTGCCGTCTCTCACTGGTCAGCTTTGCTTCTTTCTCAAACAGGGCGTATCTGAATTATCTTGTTTTACAGTTGCGCCCACACAAGAGCCCGTTTTGCAGGATGCCATTGACTGTGATCCCGAAAAAGAAGAGAATGCTCCAATCGCTCCAACCATACCAAGATTTCTGACTGCTTCAACTACCAACAGTGGTGAAGATGATGTCGTAACAGATGATATACCGGTCGAATTGCCGTCTACCTATGGCCAGTTGTTCTTATCTTTCAGCTAAAAAAAATCGTCTTTTTCAGTTGCGCCTACACAGGAGCTTGTCTTGCAGGATGCCATTGATAGCAATCCAGAGAAAGTAGAAAGTGCTGATGGCAAAACTAAAGATGTTACTGTTACGGTAAGTATCACGTCATTCAGTTATACTGCGTGGTTTACGGCTTTTTGTTTCAGAGTTCTGAAGCAGATGAGCTCTTAGGACGGGTCATACAAATTCTTGAAGGTCAACTGGTGCCAACACTCATTGATGGTCACCTCATACTGGTTCCTCGCAACAAAGACAGCAACATATCGTCAGTGGAAGTGAGTGAAGTTCTCGGCCAAGCCAGAAGGGTTCTGATGTGCTATTTAGATAGAAAATGCAAGGAATTTGTGCAAAAAGTGAGCCTACTCCACAACAGATCAGTGTTTATTTCTAACATTTTAGCTCTCTGCACTCTCGGATGACAATAATAATGAATTGTTGGTGGAGGTGATCAAGCATATTAAGAAGTACCTCACCGAAGAAATCAACAAGCTGATTGCTACACTGATGGCCAACATCTAATATAACCTATTCCTTGATTTCCTGTGCTGTATAGAACCATGTCAATAAATTCTGTATTTGTGGTGTGTTTTAAATAGGTCCGGCCATGGCCTTTCCTGTCTCATTTGTCACAGTTTTGAATTAATTTTCGCACATGCGACCTGATTTTGTCCGTACGTAATTTAATTCTAATTTAAAAATGCAGGTCATTATCGTTGGCTAATTCTTATCCAAAAACTGATTGGTAATTAACTTGCAACTATTCCCTATCTGGAATTTTTCACTGCTTTAACTTTTTAATTTATTCTATTGTTTTTTTTTGTGAAAGCACAAAACCTGCCTTGGCACTTCAGAGTTTTGCTGGTGAGGCACATTGCCCAGCCTTTCAAACACACATTGCAGGTGCCACTGAACAAACTTCTTGTAAGAACAAAATTATGACCACATTCAGATATTTTTTGGCCCTTTGTCCAACAGTTGCCGAATCCAACCAGAGGGCTTCTGCTGAAAATAGGTTTATAAAATAATTGCAGAAAATTTTTTTTATGATTACATGTCAATGGTGCTTCCTGCTGCATTTCCCACTCGAGCGGACTGAGGGTTGCGCTAAAATCACGTAGATATGTAAGAACTAACAGTGTAGAAAATTACCCTTTCATCTAAAATATTGGATTCAGAAAAAGAACGGTTCATAGAGCTTCGAACAGCCACACTGGGTTTGCAAGAGGATATGGTCTTTGGTTGGACATAAGCCTTTTCATATCTGCGTTTTGAAGGAGTGGGACATGGAGCCTGAATTTATTGAAATACAGGGTGTATCATTTTAGCTCTTTAAAAATGGCTGTAACTTCTTGTAAAGAGCGATTTTCGAAAGTTTGTTTTCGCTAATCGATTTTCTCGCCGACAATATTTTTTTTAGTGTGTAATGTCGAAAATGCTATTTTTGTACGTTTATTCTGAATCTTCATTTCAATCTGTCATACTCAATGGTGATACTAACTGAGGATATAAAAGATTCGAGTTTGAATAGCCGACAACTCAATCACTCTCCTTATGCTTGATTGTTGCCTTAAATTCCTAGCTCGTAACATAGTACAGGTGAAATTGGAACTTCTTGAGCAACACCCTTTAACAACCTCTTTGATTATGGAGTCGGCCTGATAATTCTCCCTTTGTGAAGGTTTATGACTGGCCTGGTATTTTTCTTGAAAGGAATATTAAACGCAATAGCTAGAGAAGCTCTCCTATCAGTCTATTTCGATATTTTAGTTAAATTTACTCACATCTGAAGCGTTTTCCTCCTCCTCTGTGATGACCACTTCAGAAAATTTATTGCCTGAAAACGTCAGTACTATTATTCAGCCATCTAATCAATGTGAATACCATTTGGTCTAAGTGGCTGTTGGGAAGCAGATCTTCTCTTGGTGGTCTTGCTGCTGCGATGGTTGGTCTGCTGCTTGAGTCGGTTAGAACGACGAGGATTGGCTCTGCCATACCTGAACCATGTTCCACAGTTATCAATGCTAACCATCATCTAATATATAACCTACCTTGCGTTGCTGCTGCCACCCTCAGACACCTGCTCTTCCACGGCATCTGCAAATGAATCCCCTGTCTTGTCGTAGTCAATGTCGTCGGTGGTGGCCAGGGATGGCTCTCGACTGCTGGCTGGAGTGCCTCCTGGCTGCGGCATCGATCTTTTGTCGGTGAAGAAGGGCAGCTCCATCAACTTTTCCTTGACTGGGTACTTGCCACAGTCTTCCTGCAACTACTTATAAAGGTCCAAATGATAAGGGTCATAGAAAAACATGCCTTCAGTATTGCTTTGACTGTGTCGAACATCCTCTTGTACTGCTCGATCTCTACAGCCAAATCGCGGTTGGTGGAATCTAGGGCTGCATTCTTGGCCTGACCCTCACGCAGTTTTTCTTGGGTGGACCGCAGCTCGGTGATGATATTTCTGAAGAAGTAGATTTGGGGTTGTAAGATAGGTTATTATTTGAAAAGCAGCCAAAAGTGTTCTAAAGACGTATTTGAGAGTGGTATAGGTTGATTATGAGTTATGGGTACCATCCCAACACCACAGAAAATTTGACCAGCATAAGCTAAAAACCAACTTGTTTTCACGTTCCAGACTCTCTAGCATGGCCCTCAACCTTAGGCAGTCTAGCGTGGCTGTTTTCCAGTTGATCCTGGTTTTGTCCAGCACCTCAAGCATGTCCAACATTTCTGCAAACAAAATTTTGGGTTTTTAATTTTGGGCAAAATTAAAACAACTTACCAGAATCATGGCTTTCACACAAGGATTGGTAGTGATTAAGCAAGTTCTTCAACAAAGGGATCTCCTTGAGGGAGTCTTCAGAGGCTATTTTGGCGTTTTTGTCCATCATGTTGACAACTGAGGAAATCGGTAGTATAGATCAGGGTGAATGGGCAGTTAAGATGCAAAGTGAGTTAATTTTCGGGGTTATAGAACCAGTCCAAAAAGCATGAATGCACGCAATAACAGTAAATAAAAGTAACTTTATTAAACAGAAAATACACGAGATAATGGTCAAAAGCAACAATGAATTGCATTTTGATTGCTCACAACTACAGGGCATCAACCATGTAGTGGTGTACCTTAAAGGATTCCTCATAGGGGTGGTGGACTCTAGATATACTGCCTTGTAGAGGTTTTGTGTTTGGTAGGGCACCATTCTTGGAGGGGCATTAGACATTGCAATTGAAATAGGCAGAATCGGAAATTTAAAATAGGTTTTTTGGGTGGATCTAGTTCTTGGCACTAGCATTAGACTTAAGTGAAGGGTTGCGACTGATAGAGTGGCTAGACCCAGAACTGGTTCCATGGTCTGCTCTACTGCTCAACACTTCACACCAGAACTCCTGGCCTAGGTCTAGCAAACACTGGATCGCAAGGCAAGCTGATTCAGCTGTCACCTTCCCCAGGTTGCTGACAGCATTATTCTGAGCACTGACTCCAAATACACAGGGACCCAGAAGAGCTGCTAGGTTGGAGTCCCCATCCTGAAAATCGAACCACCTAATATCTAGGAAAAATTTATCGAAAGAATTATCACTGAAGCGGTCCGAAGGCGCTGCCAATGCCTGCAAAGGACTGCCTAAAGTAAGCTGAAAATTGTGCAAGCAGCTATGTGTAGAAACCAACTAGAGTGTCCATGTGAGCCAGTGGTAGATCCTTCACCTGCAAAATTTTATTTCTCATACTTTTTTTATGAATAAAGGGATGTTTAATTTACTAGATTGGCCAGAAGATCAGATTTGCCACTCTCAGCTGCACCGATGAATTCCTTGGCATATGAGGGTGGGATAAGAGGTTCCTAGAATAACATTAATATAAACGTGGTCTTAAAGTTTGAAGATGCCCTCCATGCCAGTTAAGTTTTTTGACTGATTTCGCCGTTTTTCGCCGCATCTATTGGGCTTAGGTGACGAGCAATTACTCAAAAAATATTTTTCCACCAAATAGCCAACTTTCGAACCCAACCTCGAAAGTTCACTAAAAAACTTTTGTCTTCTAATGCCGTTTTTTGCTTTGGTCAATTTTTTTTTAACTTTAGATCTGGAAACATTTGGATTAAACCGAAGAGCTAATTTAGAGAAACAGAATGCATACTCTGATTTGTTTCAAAAAGAGCAGAATAGATCCAGCTACACTGCTCTGACTAAACGCTTCTAACTTTGGAAAGTTTTTGGATGATTTGAATAATCTGGAGATGGTCTCTATTTCCGCTTTAATCCTAAAAAAAATATGACTTCTGTTAAAATTAATACACTAGTTTACCCAGCCTGTTCGTGGTATAAATTATTGTCAGAAGTAGTATGGGGGTGTTTGTCCAAGTAAAAAGTGCAGAAGGCAATCAGGGGAGGTACCATCGGTCTGGAGTCTGGGCAGTGGTCACCTACAACTGGTTGAATCATTCACAAATTTACAGTTCGTGAATTTATTTTAGCGCCTAATATTGCTTTAGAAGTTAACCCTAAAATTACGACAAGTTTTTTTTACACCATAGCGAATTGTGTTTTTCCTCAATGAACTGCAAAACAATCACCGTTTCTGATATTTATCTTTACACATCAGTTTTTCGTGCTCTTTCTGTCTGTGCATTCAGATTTTTATTTTTTACGCAAAGGTGGGTTTTTAAGGCATTTAAAAATAGGTGCAAGAAAATAGGCAAATTCTGGCTGTTGGCAAGGGCAAACCTTGATAATTTTAATGCAGGGAGGTAGCACAGAGAAAGGTTAATATGATGCACAAAACGGCTTTGATTTATGCTTTCTCATGAATGAGATCAACACATTTTCAGAAAAACTGAGTGAGATACTAATTTTAGCTGTAAATAAGCTGATGAGGTGTTTCCGAAAAAAATAAATACACTGCTAGATACAGCAATAAATAAGCTTTCAAATCCTCACTTGATTACTTGCTTTGAATTATTTGCCTTGAAGTGAAAAAATGAAATGTCTAAAATTTGCATTAAAAAAAATGAAAAATTCACATGGGTCGAAAAGACCGGCTGTACCCCAAAATTTCTAACGAAATTTGTTGATAGGTACATTTGGTAAGAGGTTCTTTTGTTAAGAAAAATAAATTTATGCGCCAACTTGTTATGAATAGAAAATTTATGCGAACATTTGCTAATTGGTCGTTTCGGTAAGAAGTTATTTTGCTAACTCTTTGTTTGATAAGGATCTTTTTGTTATGCCCCAAACCAGTTTAATATCCTCAACCATGCCAAATCACCTCAAACCTCCTCAAACAACCACGGATCTCTTCAAACCACCCCAAACATCCCAAACCACCCAGAACCACTCCAAACCACCTCAAATACCCCTAGCCACCATAAACCACCTCAAACCACCTCGAATTAACTTTTTTGCCTGTTTGTGGTTGTTTTGAGGTGCTTATTTGTAATTAAAGGTGTTTATGCAACTATGGTATGCCTTCCATATTACTATGGTCTGTCGTGCACAAGCGGTTTTTTCAGATTTAGCAAAAAGTAGCTTTATTTTGCCAAAAAATAACAAAAACAGAGAACATGAGCAACAAATAAGATCAACAGACATTTTTAAATCTAGTTTCTTCTTCTGCGGCGAGTTATTACAGAAGTTCCACTCTGGCTAATTTGTTCCTCTTGAATGGCTTGCATCCTTTCCCTTTCACCAATAGGCAAATTGTTAACCACATTTCGATAGCGCCTTATCATGCTTTGCAACCCTCTGATCGGATCAAAGCCATTGAAACCGAGGATTGCTGTTTGAAATCGAAGAAGTGTTTCGCGCTGCGTTTTTGATTCATGGCGATCTGGCGTTCAAAGTGAACTTATCTGAATCCACTGATTTCACGAGATAGTTCCTATAAAAGCAAACAGCATAACAAGAATAATTTAAGAAATTACGTACCGATTTCAGTACTGAACAGTTTAAGGCACTTCCACATAGACTGACCCCGCTCACGAGTAACTATATTTATCGATCTGTGCCAATATTCTACAGTTCCTCCATGTAGGCAGTGAGCTTTTGAAGAAGGGCAACATACGAGACACGATTCTTTCTGGACATAATAACGGCTACAGCTAGCACGAAGCGACCATTATTACACACATGTATCGAAAAGATTTGTTCCCATTTTCGAGGCCTTGTTCTGAACGTACCGTCCATTGCAATCGTTTTAGCTTCAACGAGTTTCTTAAAGACTCAAATAGTTTTCAAAAACAAGTTAACGTTGAAAAATCCTGCAGCGTGAAATTGGATGACAGAACGATGAAGCGGTTAGAACCTTCCTTCCCAGAATCATGGATGACGAAAGGCTCCTTTCGGTTTTTGCGTTTTCAAAGCTTAGCCACTCTTCTGGTAGCTGCAGATTTGCTGGGTCTGTTTTCTCTTTGGGATAGCACTGACAAAACTCATGTGAAACTGATAAAAAAAATTGCCTCACCCTTTTCTCTGCTCAAGTGATTTTCTCAACGCCTCTGTATTAATTGCACCAATTACCGGCTCTTCTGCATAACGCATGGCATAATTTATAATTAATCTATTGGATATCTAAAACCAAATAGTACAACAACTTGAGAACGAAAAGATAAGGACCTCTGGGTTCTGTGAAGCGGCCTCTTTTGCCGTCTGCTCAATTACCTTCTTCTTTTCTTTGACTGGATCTGCTAGATGATTATGACCGGCTTTGAGCTCTTTCAGGTACTCATCGTCCATGAACTGAATCTTCATTTGACAGCCTTTTCTTGATTCAGCATAATATAAAGTGTTGTACGCATGGACTGTGTCACCAACTCCATTAAACGTGTATTCCGCGAATAATGGAAAAATCCTACAAAGCAACGTCAGTTAGTGTAAAGCAGGATGATAAATAAACAAAAGTTAACCTTGGTAAAGTAGCATGGGATAACCCTTATTGCTTTGGACGAACTGAATATTTGGGGCTGACCGGAAACAGCTTGCTCGTTCTGCATCCTAATTGGCTGATTGACTGGTACATCATTCTCTAAATTGATTTCTTCATCTTCGGATCTATCATTCAGAAGATTGCGGCAGTCATCCTCATCACTGACAAGCAAATGTTCTTGGAAATTCATGACCTGGAGAGTTTAATGATAAATTTTTTGGTAATTCTATTGTCAGAAAGCAACTGAACACGTTAGAACAGTCATAAACACATCAACAAAATAGTCCTTATCAAAATGAATGCTTAACAAAAGAAAAATTAACAAAAATACCGTATAAATTTTCTGTTCATAATAAATTGGCGCGTAAATTTTTCTTTTCTTACCAAAAGAACCTCTTACCAAATGTACCTATTAACAAATTTCGTCAGAAATTTTGGGGTACAGCCGAAAAGAGTAGTTTAAGGGTTAATAAAACACGATTTTTTGGCAGTACTTCACTTTAGCCAAAACAATAACTGGTACTGACCCAGTCTTAGGCGACTTCCTTTGACACAGCTCTTTGGAGTCTCTTTTCTGACAATGCACGGTAGTGGAGCCTTTTTGCCTGCAAACAATTGGATACAACAAATTTTTTACAAAATTGATAAAACATACAACATGTAGAATGAAAAGTGCCTTTGCAATCTGCAAATATTTTGATTGCTAGCTAATCATATACATAATACACTTCAAAGATTGAGGGTGCCAAATATTCCCACTGGCGTCGAGTATGCCCTTTAACTCTTCAACTCTATATGCTAATAAAAATGTGCAAGGAAACAAATACGCTTTAATTTAAACTTTTATATCTTTGACTTTTGGGAGCGGGGATAGGCATTTGTTCCATTGGCTATTTTTACTCATTCTGACTCAGAATGAGGTCAACAAATTAACTGTAAAATTTCTCGTGTAATATAAAAAAATTCTACAGTTAATTCATGTGCCTCAGAATGACCAAACATAGTCAACAGGACAAAACTACGCCTATCCCTTCCAGTGATGGGTCCGCCCCGCCCCAAGGCCGCCCCGCCCCGGGGCGGCAGCCGGTGCGGGGCGATTTTTTGGAAACGCCCCGGGGCGTGCGGCGGGGCGCGGGCGAAAATTTTTGAAGGCCCGGGGTGTGGGGCGGGGCGGGGGCGAAAATTGGGCTCGGAGCCATCACTGATCCCTTCTCAAAAGTCAGACATAAAAAAAGTTTAAATTGAGGCGTACACATCAATGACCCAAGGCTAGACCAGTTTGAATTTGTCAAGTAACTAAAAAAGGCCAAGACTTACAAGAATTTGTTAGGCTTTTTTGAATGAGCTTTTTATTGGGATGAAATCGTTAAAAAAAGCAGAGTATGGCACCCCTAGAGTAGAATGTTAATCCAAAACTTACGTGAACACTTAGCGAGCATCACTCCAAACCTAATCACACCATCACAACACCCACAATTCACTTTGATAAAATTTCTTTTAGTAGTGAAGGTGTGTTCTCTATCAAAATTCTGGGCCATTAATTTATTATGTTCAGGGTGTGGCGACTCCGAACAGTTGCTGCTGGTTTCCTCAATGGCTTCATTCCTGAACTCGTTTGCCCTACTTTTATCTTCTATGCAAAACTGCTTACAAAATATCCTCAGACGAGGCTCTGTGCTCCAATCTACACCGTTTCGCCGATGATAACTGTTGGCTTTCGGCAGCATCGTAGAACACCTCCGAACTTTCGGATATCTGAGACACAATTTTTAGGTTGATGAGGAACCTTTTAGAACTTGCGGCGGTCACTTTATCGAGGTTTAAATTTGCACTCCACCCTTGCTACGCCAGCACCTCCTCAAGTTCGTTCCCGTTAGGTACTGGGTAAAAAGAGGACTGCAAAAAGAGGGTCGGTAAAAAGCGGGCCGGTAAAAAGAGGGCCGTAAAAAGCGGGCCAAATAGTTAACTATTTTTTATGACTCAAAGCTACTTCTGGGGCTGCTTTCTGATGTCATATTGATTTCTATGTACCAAACACAGCATCTAATCCTAATACTTCTTAATGTGACCACTAATATATCTTCTTTCGTATCTGTACACTTTATTCGTAACAACTCTCACAAAATATTTCCTTCTATAACATAACAAGCAGGAAAGGGCATTGATTCAGTTATTATCACCGCTATCATCTGCATCACTCAAATCGCTCTCCGTTTCTTCTTCTGGAAGCACTTCTTCCACCAACTCTTCTGACTGCTCTTCTATGTGGAACTTCGACATATCGAATTGCAAGCTTTTCAGATAAGAAGGCGGCGACGGTTTTGTGGTTGCACATTTGAGTAATCACAGACAAGCTTTAAAATCTGGCGTTCTGAATTGACGACCTTAGTGCTTCTTGGGTTGCGCAGTGGATCAGCTTCATGCCTTGAACATGAAGTTTGATACCTACTAGAATTTTAAACTCTCACCTCAAAGCCAGTTGCCAAGTAGTATGCTCTTCTTCTTTCAATCGAACAATAAAATGACTTAGCTTTGTATTACGCTTTGAGAATTTTCGGTTGAACTCTTTATGCCATCCCTCCATCGCATTATTAGTCCTCGGCAATTCATCCAGCACAGATCTGTAGCAGTTCCGAGACTCCACCGGAAAAAGAGGGTCTATTTCTTGTCCATTTTCATCTATTCTGCGAATGTACGTGAATTCTATGTAACGCAAAAACTCTTAAATTGAGACATTGCAAGAAAAACACTCAATATTTTTAAATCGTACCCCTAAGCTTGGCGACATTTGCAGGTGGAATAGTTTGACTTGCAATTCGGGCACTGACCTCTACCAGCAATTCTTCGTACCCAGTTCTCACTCCAATTGTCGGCAGGAAAGCCAAAGCGTTAAATGAGCGAAGAAGGTTTTTCCACAATTTACCGCAATTGATTTTTGCAAAAAAAACTAACGCAAACTGACTGGGGCAGTGCTTAATCGAGTGAGGGAGTGTGTGGATTTGAGCCTGAGTTGAATTAAAACTGAAAAAACTGGCCAACCTCATCATTGAGTGGAACAGAAGAAGATCTTCTGAAGAAAAAAGAGGACCGTCTTTTTCTTTTGTCCGCTGATTTGGGAGTTGCAAACTTAGGGATAGAGCTGGGCAAGAATATATCTGTCTCCTCACGGTTTTCTTTGCCATCATCCTTGCCTTGTTCAGGATTGTTGCTGAGCTTAGACTTGAGAGTGTCACACTCAGCTATTGACTTTCTCCAGTTCTCCTGGGTCTTTTGCAACAAGTCAACCATGCTCAGCATTTCTGAATAGCAGAAGTTATAAATTTTAGAGCTTAATATATTTTTGTTACATTTTGAAGAACATATTATTCAATCTCGATATAAACTAGGAACAAGCTTGCATACTCAAGTAAATTACACACCCACCAGTCAGTTATTTTCGGTCCCCTAGCTGATTTTTTTAAAGTTTTTACCTTTTTATAATTTTTAAATGCTTTTTTAAATGAAATTGTTAATTTGAAAAATAGCCAATAGGGAGCAAGTGAACTCAAAAAATGTTTGAAAACTTCAGCATGGGGGACGAAAACAAACTGAGTGGGTGTGTATACTTGACTTTAGCCATAAACACTCGCATTACAGTTTGTAACTTCAGTGCGTACTTGTGCAGAATTTCACGCTGAACAAGATTGTGTTAGCAGTTTTTTTTAAACTGAGAAAAAGTACTGGCAAAAAGCTAATGAAAAAAGTCATTTTAGGGTGTCAAAAAGTGACAACTTTTTCTCGAAATTCAATGCGTGTTAAAATTTTTTGACAGGTTTTTAGTTATTTTTTATATTGAAATAACGCTGATATTATGGGCTTTCTACTGATGTATATAGACAACAAATATTCAAATGTTCGAAAAATTCAGTGTTTGAATATTTGTTGTCCTGAGCGGAATTTGAAATTTGACAGTGAGTTTTGAAGTTAAAGATCATCTTTATGAGCAAACCGACCATGCTGAACACGAATCCGGTGTCAGAATTCAAGATTTTTCTAGCGCAAAAAAAGTTTTACGTCAAATCGTCTTTTTAATAAATTGTATTCATATTGGGTTGTTCAGAAAGTTCGCGCACTAACCCCAAAATGTTTTTGTTGTAAAACTATTGAAAACGTCAATTATAAGCATAAAATTATAGGCTGAGCTAGAATCTGCTCGAGTTCAGAGCTGAGATTCTAGCTCAGCGTATAATTTTATGCTTATAATTGACGTTTTCAATAGTTTTACAACAAAATCATTTTTGGAAAAAAATGTGAGGGTTAGTGCGCGAACTTTCTGAACAACCCAATACTTTCTAAGTCAATTTTCTCATCAATATAACGGCTGTGTTTCATGCATGAATATACTGTTGAGTTACTTGAGATTACTCTATCGAAATCTGCAACAAAACGGTAAGTTGTCTGCACAGAAAAAAAGTTATTCTCTAAAAACTACAAAACTACGATTTCAATTAATGGTCAATTTTACTATTTTTGATTTTTAGTTATGAAAAAACCTTTTTTTAGTTTACATGTTATATATCATTAGAAAGCCCATAATATCAGCGTTATTTCAATATAAAAAATAACTAAAAACCTGTCAAAAATTTTCAACACGCATTAAATTTCGTCAAAAAGTTGTCACTTTTTGACACCCTAAAATGACTTTTTTCATTAGCTTTTTGCCAGTACTTTTTCTCAGTTTAAAAAAAACTGCTAACACAATCTTGTTCAGCGTGAAATTCTGCACAAGTACGCACTGAAGTTACAAACTGTAATGTTAGTGTTAAGAGAGCAACTTCTTCAGCCATAAAGTCACCTATCGGGAAAACATAAAGTGATTTTATATCGATAGTCAACTGTATTTTAAAACAAATTTCAATGAAAAAAGTTGGTAACACTCGACTACACGTAGCCTTTTCCGCTCATGGCTGACCCTTTTTCAGTATTTTAAGAAATAAGCTTGGGAATACCACATAGATATTCTTATAATGATTGTCGTATACTTTTTAATTTTCAGTAACTATCTGTTAAATTTTTAATAAAAGAGCTTTTAAAGTACAAAATAACAAAAAAATATTTTACACCTTGATCATGCGAGACCGCCAAAGCTTGGTAGTGATGAATAAGTTGTATTAGTTGGGTAATTACACTTCTAGAATCGCATATATTGGTGAACAATTCAGAATTGTTGGGGTTGGTGGTCATGCTCTAGTGTCAAGAATATGCTATATAGCTGAAAGCACATTTTGAGTTGCTCCTGAGGTAGCAGTACAAATCAATTAAAGAAATTATTTTGTACCAAGCTATCCAAGCAATATTTGAACAGCCATTTTGGCGCCCTTGCACAACTCACAGGCATCAAAAGAAGAGATGTTTGAAAGAGCAAGAGATTACTTGAAAAAACATGCTGGGTTTGAATGCAAGGGTGAAAGGCAGGGATAGTAGGGCTCAGACCCCAACATGATAACAAAACGTTCGAAAATTAGAATAACATCGGAACACTCAAAACTCGCCTTAAATCAGTATCCTACGGTTCGAGAAGCAATTATCGTATTTTCTCTAACAAAGGAACTGATCGAGCTGTACGATTCGATTCAGAAATTCTAACAATGCCATCTTGTAGCGCATAGAATTTTAACATTTTTTGCTAACAGACAGAAAAAATCGAATCCAGAGACTCGAGAAATATCGAGCCGCAAACTACCTTGGTCCCCCTGTGGATTATTTTGTACCAATAGTGATGAATAAGCGAGGGAAAGGGGATAAAGGAGGGCCACTAATTACACAGGTCCAACTAACAAGAAGATATTGAACATAATTTTGAATACTGGGGCCTACCGCATAAATAGCTCTGGTATGCATGTTTGGTCACATCCAGAGTCACGGTCGAGTGATTTGTGTCTGAGGTATGTGGGTGTGCGCATCTCAACTCCAAGCCCCCTCCATGCAACCATAGCCACTTTCGAGTGATTTGTGTCTGAGGTATGTGGGTGTGCGCATCTCAACTCCAAGCCCCCTCCATGCAACCATAGCCACTTTCGAGTGATTTGTGTCTGAGGTATGTGGGTGTGCGCATCTCAACTCAACTCAACTAAATTTTTGTCAAGGGCTTGCGCGGACCGGTGAAACCCCCAAAATTTTTTCGAGGTTTCAGCCAACAATTTTTAAATAGCTTTAGCCACACATTTTTGCGACACATACACACTTTCCTGTGAAAAAATAGAGAAAAAATTTATACAGGCATCACCAAAAATTTAGATATGGCCCGAAAAGAAAAGGTTCTAATTTAAACAAGTAAAAAAATGGCCGCGTTTTTTGCCCCACCCTGTACTCGAGACTTTACCACTTTTGCTAGCTTTCATTGAGTATCTTATATTTAGCTTATTTATTTAGTTATTTACGGGAATATTTTGCAATCGAAAATCCATTTTATTAAGTCTGTTTATTTTTTTATTTTAATATACGGGACTCATAGTGGCTCCTGATGAGTATCATCGATAACTGTAGAATTATAGGGGTATAATACTGGCAATTATACAGTTATCAGTCTTTAACTACAGTTAAAAACTGTCGATTTTGAGGTTTTGCTCAACGACACATCAATAGGTCTAGCCCCCAAATTGTTTTGGAGACGTGTTATATCGAGTGTCTTTCAATATGCGGGAGCGAGTCTAGCCGGCCGTTTTAGCGGGGGTATGTTTTGCTTTGATTATTGGTCGGCCAACACAGTTGAGCCTATATAGTTGTTGTATAGAGGAGCAAGTATCCAGGTTTGACTTCAGCATCTTTTTTGGATGATGGATTTATTGTGGTATTATGTAAAAGTTAAATAAATTATATTAACTTTTCAAAGTTGCTCTACACAATAACATGTCAACTTTTTGTCAACAAACCAAACTTGTTTAATGATGGATGCATTGCAAATTTATTACAAACACAAAACAAATTTTAATTGTGGCGTTATGTGCCCAAAATCACGTTCAAAACTCTATTTCCACAAACATTTTGAACTTTTTCTTTATTTTTAGATTTTCCTGTCCAGAACTCAGATGCAAAAGTAACTCGCAAACAGGAGTATGACTGAAGAATGCTCCACAACTATCCAAGCCCAATCTAGTCCATCCACTTCCAAATCCCTCTGCCAATTTAGCACCTCCCAATTGTTGGAGCTGTTAAGCAGGTATGAGGCTGAGATTCAGGCCAAAGATGTGGCTCTAGCTGTGCTCCAGGCTCAAAAGGCCAGGCATTTGCTGGAGAACGTCAAAGCTGTGCAACTGGGACCCTCCAATGAGCCAGAGCTGGCTTTGCTACGAGACTCAGTCACTATGACTTTTGACAGAAGTGATGTTGGTCTGGCCAGGGACTTTTGTCGCTCCCAACTTCACCAACTGGACAACTTTATAGCCATTCAGAGGATGTGCAACAAAAAGGCCAAACAGGTTATGCATCTTTGGGGACGTAAAGGAAATAATAGTTGAAATTTAGCTACACTTTATATTTACAGGGTGCCGCGAGAAATTCCCCTGACTTTAAATGACCGTAATTTTTTTGTTTTGACGCAATTTCGAAAAACGATTTTTTGCATTCCGTTTTGCATTCCGTTACCCTTGAGCTCCAAATTTATTTGGTATATAATGTGAAAAATACCAGTTTTGCTTGATACTCCCTGTGGTTTTGGTCCTGGTCTGTGAATGGCCACTGGGTAGGCAAGATCCAAACCACAGGGGGACCAAGCAAAAATGGTGTTTTTGACATTATTTACCAAACTAATTTGGGGCTCAAGAAAAGCCGAACGCGAAAAACCTTTTTGTCGGAACAACAAGTTAGGGCCGTTTGAAGTCACGAGATTTTTCGCGCCACCCTGTAAAATATATTTTTTGGCTGTAACTGAAGTGCTTAAGCAAAAGTCTGAATTTCACCAGCAAAATTTTCTATTGGTATTTTCTTTTCAATTTTTTGGGGATAATTGTGTAGCATAGGAGTTTGCTTCCTCTAAAGCTATTGAACTCCACTGAATAATTTCAGAAATGTAAAGATTTATAGGGTTTCACGAAGTAACTGTTATTTCATGAAATCACTAAACTTTTACATTTCTAAAACTATTAAATAAATCTTGGTAGCTCGTTAAAAAGATGAGATCTAGAGCCTCATAGTAATGAAAAAAATTAAAAAAATTACAAAAAATCTTTAATTTACTAGTGAAATTCAGTTCTCTGATGCTGCGATTTCAATTTGAGCGAATATCGTGTAGTTTTTATTTGTTTTTGTGAAATATTTGTATATACCGTATTTCCTTTAATAGAAGCCCCGGGGCTTCTATTTTTGGATGCCCTCTAGGGGGGGGCTTATATTAGAGGGGGGTGCTTTTATTTTTTGGATTCGAAGGCGCGGTGAAAAATTTGAGTCAGAAAAATTATTGAATTAAAAAAAATTATTCCAAAAACCAAAAATTTGATCGTCTTCCTCTCCATCGTGACTAATCGTGAGCCCACAGTCTAGAAAGAAGAGGTCTGTTAAGCACTGAAAAAAAGCCTTTAAAAGAATTAGCAATCGCTTCAGGCGGAATAGAGTCCCACGCATCCGCTATCCACTGCAAATAGACATCCATCGAAGGAGCGTTTGGGTTTCCACCACTTGTGTATTCTTTTTGGGCATCATTCGATATCCACCGATCTCAATCCTTTCGAAATTGTGCTTTGAAAGGCCCATTCCATGAAACGTCTGGAGCCTAAACCATCCGTAAGTCAAGCTGTTTAGAGAAGAAAGTCAAAACCTGCACAAATTTGGTGCACCCCCCTGGAACCACTGCTGTGTGTATGTTGAGTTCACGAAGCTTTTTCTTGAGTTCGGCGTTTTCTTTGCTTTTTCTGTTGACAAGATGGCAACGAAATGAATCCCAAATTAGAAGACACCTTGTTATAAAAAACAGTTTTAGTAGTCCTCATTTAAGACCCCTCATTATTGGGTATACGTCCTCATTCAGGGCTTAAAGGGGGCTTTTATATTTTGGATGCCCTCTAGGGGGCTTATATTAGAGGGGGCTTATAATAGAAGGGGGCTTCTATTAAAGGGAATACGGTAAATTTGTATCGCAGAAATGTTTAAAATGCTCTTTTTATTATTGTAGGCAAACATTACTAAAACAGCTCATATTTGTAGGCTCTGAATGTGCTGGAAAAACGACACTCCAAAATACTAGACGAAATAGATTTGGCCAAGGAAAGAGAAAAAAGCACTGTGCTCAAAAGTGACGATCTTTTTGCTCTGCTGGATAATGAAAGGCTCAAAATGCAAAAACAGGTAATTGGTACTGCGTTTGGCTGGATTAATTTAAGAAAAAACCTCTGTCATTTTTACCTTAGTACCTCAAGCTAATTTTAGCTAGACAAAAAAGACGAGGAAATTAAATTGCTGGAAGATGCTCTGGACCAATCCGACAAAGTAATGACCACTGAAAAAGAACGCCACAAATTAATAGTGCTATACCTGATCCATGAGCGCAAACAATTATTGCTCCAGCTAAATGACCTCAAAAGGCGTCTCAACACATCGTCACGTACTATATTGCCACTAATTGTTCCAATATTGCGCAGTTATTTTTAAATTTAGAAACTGTGCCCCAGCTAGACTTTTCAGTGGTCAATGAACTGAAAAAGCAAGTAGTAGCATTGAGTTGTGAACGGGATGCACTTAGGAAAACAGTCAACAGCCTCAATGCAGACAAGGATGGGTTGCAGAAGAAGGTGGTCTACTTGGAAGAGGACTTGATGCTCATTCGCCAGAATATATTGCTCAAAACTAAACAGAACACTAATGACCAGGTGGGATTTGTTAAAATTTCGTTAGGAGCTTGCCATCGATTCGAGGGATGACTGGTTTTTCAAACACTTGTTTACTGTTATATAAAATTATCTATTTTAGCCAAAAATTTGATTCTAAGACATCCCAGTGGGCGAAATTTCTTCAGAAATAAATAAAGATAAAACAGAATTAAAAAAAGCCTTAATCCAGGGCACATAAAAGTCCTTGTCCTTAATTTGGGATCCTAAATCTTATTTTTTTTAGAATTTTACGTCAAAATCTTGTTTTTAGCATCAAAAGAGCAATAAGCACGGAAAAAATAGCATATTTTGCTAAGATGTAATTTTTTTAGCAAATATCCTTATTCTCAAAATTTTGATTTATGGGCCCTGCTTCAAAGGGGGGGGAGTTAGTTAGGTTTGAAAAAGTGGCCTAGGTGGCTCAGTGGCATAATGGGGCACATTTTTGAAATTTGGACAGCGTCCCGTCCCCGTCTTTTAAGATTTCCGCCGTCCGGCCTAAGCCTGAAATCTAAAATTTTATCTATCAGATCAATTTATCTATGAGACAGAAATAATTTGATTTTATCTAACAGATAAATTTATCTAAACAGATTTAGATAAATTTATCTGTTGTTTAAGCTGTTTAATACGCTAATGGGACTATCTCAGGGCTTCGAATGAAAAAAAATGAAAAAACGATTCGAAGCCCTGGACTATCTTCAGTGCCTTTATTCCGTTGTTTTATTATTTGTCGTTGGCAAGAAAACAAACAGAAGGGTCTAACAACGTCTCACTTCTGTAGTAGGGGTTGTGATATCCAGAAGTTATGACGTCGTTAAAACGTCTTATTAGCTCCCTGCGTAATGCTTGATTGTCAGTCATTCTCTTGAATATTTGAAAATACAGGGTGGGCCAATTTTTGTGCACACTTTTGGACGGCCATAATTTTTTTTCTAGGTCGATTTTCAAAATTCTGTTTTTACAGATCGACTCAGTTTTCGATGTGGTTTTGTTTGTCATACGTTGCTCGGAAAAAAAAATTCGAAAAATTTCAAAAATTTGCCTTGGTCCCCCTATGGGTTGAAAATTGCAGACGTCATTTTGGTACTTGTTTGAGTACTCAGGAAGAATGGTCATTTTCATCCCATAGGGACCAAGGCAAATTTTTGAAATTGTGAAAACAGCTGTGATCTGTGAAAACAGAATTTTGAAAATCGACCTAGAAAAAAGTATGGCCGTCCAAAAGTGTGCACAAAAAATTGGCCGACCCTGTGTAATCAGACAATGCTTTATGAAATGAGATATTTCCAGTAATCCCTTAAGGTGCAGAAAGATTGGTGGCTTTTTGTTTTGTCGAATGGCTTGAATAATTCCGTCCATCGCCGTCCCGTCCCGCCGGCCGCCCCCAGCCGGCCGGCCTGTTTTATGGCCCAAAATGGTGCACAGGTTCAATTCCACCTGATGGAATTGCCCCCAGCCGGCTACCTTTTCAAACCTATGTAGTTTACCACCGCCACCCTCTCCCACCCATTTAATCGCTGAGATGGCCATAAGTTGAGCAGTCATTTTTTCAAAATGTCCACAGTCTGTCTTATGGCCATATCTCAGCAATCAACAATTATTTTGCTCTGTGATTTAAATTTCTGGGAAAATTTTCTTTACTACGGTTACTCAGAATAAAACTTTTTTTGCAATGAATAAGTGTTTCATTATTTAAAAAAAAAAGTAAAAATATTTTTTTTAGGAAAAACCACCACGAACTGTTCTTTCACCGATTTTTATCAAAGACAATTAAAATGCAAATAAACTTTTAAAATTTATTGATTACAGCTGGCTCGCAGAGACACAGCCGATGGTCTAATAATGGCTAACAAAGTTGCTTTGGCCTCCGAGAAGCAGCAGTTGAAGTCGCATATGCCCACCTCTGCAAGTTTCCCGTCAGGCAGTAGCTCCTCCTCAGAGTCAATGGGTCAGCAAGGTAGCAAACCACAGATCATATTTTCCAATCGACGTCAAACCATGCTGGTCAAACCAGGTGGTCAAGGTGGATTCCCAACTCCAACCTCCACTTCCAACCACTCCACTGTGCTGTTGCATCGTTCTAGTGGGCGACCACCTTCCACCAGCCAACCTCAGTTAGGCATCAAAGCAACCACTAGCAAGGCTTCTAACTTGCCGGTCAACAGGAATTTGGCCAGTCATTTGCCAGGCACTAACTACAGATCTAATAGAAGACCCACGGCTGAACCATCTGACCGAATGGAAATCATTGTCATGGATGCAAGTCCTAATAATACAGGTAATTTGGCTATGAAGTTGTTTTTTCAAGGCGGTAGATGACTGAAATAACATGTAAAACTTGAACACCTAAAAGTGGGCCCTATCCATTAAAGGAGTGGGAGGGGTTTGTGGTTTTTTGCCTTGGCCCCCATGTTGTTTTTAGTGTGATTTTTTAGGCTTGGGCTTATGCTTGGCCAGCATATGTTAGGACGGACTTAAACATGAGTCTAAGATATGTTTGAGTTCGTCCTAACATACGCTGGCCTACCTTTCCTAAGCCTAAAAGATCACAAAAAAACAACAGGAGACCAAGGCAAACTCCAACCGCCCCTCCCCATTAAGGGATAGATTCTAAAATTCTTGTTTGTTATTAGCCCTTTTCCATGTTTTCCGATGCGCTGAATAAGAAAATTATGCGCAAAGCTTACCCTGAGATCGACCACAAAAATTTCAATTATCGGATGCCTTGGTCCTCTAAGCTGATTTTTGTAGATTCCAAATAGCTAAAAAATCAGCTTAGAAAACCAAGACATCTGAAACTTTAAATTTTTGTAAGCTATAAGCATGATTTTCGTATTCAGGGATTTAGGGATTTATATTTTACAGTTGGAACGGTTCCCTTGTAGGACCAAATACAAGAATTATGGTCTTTTTTTGAAAAACGTCCTGATTTTGTATATGTTTAGCTTCGTTGACGAAAAGAAGTTCTTCGTTGCCGAGAAACACAGTGCATAGCACTCAATTTATCAACCATACTGGCTACAGAATGCCCCCTAACATGCCAAACAATAACAACAACATTAATGGATTTGCATCAGATGGAATGCCACAAAACTTGACCCCCCAACAAAATTATGTCACAAACACTACTATTGCTGCAACAGCAGCAAATGTGGCCAACATCAACAACAATAATAGTAGTGCTCGCCATATAACCACTATAGTTCCGATCACTAAACAACGGGACAATAAATAATGATAGTGACACAGTCGACTCTCCATATAAGGCAACCCCAAAAAGGTCATTCCCTCCTAGGGTACGACACTTTTTTTAACTCAATTTTCGAGAACTGTTGCCGAATCTAATTTGTCAGTTTAATCAAAAAATCTTAGGGATTCTGATTTCGCAGTCATTTAAAAAATGGTAAAACTTTTACCACTACGAGTGGCACATGTTTTCATTCTTAGTGGCAAAAATTTTAACCGTTTTAAAAACCGGCAAAGATATTCTTCAAGAATTCTTGCGATATTTCGGACTAGACTGCCGAATCAGGTTTGCCAAAGACCTAAAGATAGAAGTAAAAAAGTGTCGGACCCTAGGCGGGAACAAACTTTTTGGGGTGGCCTTGTATCTCAACTCTCGATTCAAGTCGACTGTATTAGAAAAGAGTGGTGCAACATCGTAAAGTTTATAAAAAACAAGCCAAAAGGCAATGAACCACAAATCAGTTTAAAAAAATTCAATTGATGCATTTTAGAGCAATGGTTTTGCACTAGTTCACTAAATTGTCGATATTCTTAACGAATAATGAAAATTGTGCCAAGCAAATAAGAACAAAAAGAAAAGATGCCTAATATCAGCAAAGCCAGAATTTTCCTGTCCTCCTTGCGCTCTGGCCTAGGTATCTTGTCTTTTTGTTCTTATTTTCAGCCTTTGTTAACTGTTGCTTGGAACCATAGTTGCACGGGCGCCGGTGCGCGCCCCAAAAATTTTCAGAAAAAAGGCGCCGGCGCTCGGTGCCAATTTCAAAAAAATACCGGCGTCCCTTTTTTGAGCAATTTGAGTACTATTTTTCAGTAAACATTTTTGTCAAAACTCATTTTTTCTCCCTATTTATTGACTTTTGCTGAAAGTAGGATGATTCATTAATTCTGAAAGAGGCTATCAACTGTTTTATGCAGCTAACTTTGTGTTTTGCTTGCTATTTTTTCTTTAGTCCCAAAATTAGTTTCTGTTATTTTCTGTAATTCCATTTTTGAAAGTTGAATTGATTAAGGAACCTAGCTTTTCCACTTAAATATGCATTATTACTTGCGCACCTGCTCGTACTGCGCATGCTCAGTGTCACCTTAATGCTTACAGCTGGAAGAAAAAGTCCAACAAAACCATTATTCTTAAAAAGCAAAACAATGTTGGTGTATAACAAAGAAATGATTGATGCATAATTTCAATATTTCGGCGCCCAGCGCCGAGAAATCACTTGCGTCACAATGTACGCTCGGCGCCAATTTTGTAAAACACGGCGCCGGTTCCGGGGCCAGGCGCCCCTAAAAAAGACGCGCCCACTGGCGCCGGCTCTCGGCGCCGATCCTGAAAAAGGCCGTCGCCGAAATTTTTCTCGTGCAACTATGCTTGGCACAATTTCACAGTGGTTCACAACCTAACCTAATATATTTTTAAAAGTCTAAACGTTGTACAATAAAATTTAAAAATTTAGCACTAGCGATAGTTGACATTAGTGCAGGAGAACGTGCTCATTTATAAAATTCAAAAATAGTAAAATTTTTAATAGATAATTTAAAGAATCCTATTTTATCGGATTTCGCACTACTATTTAACGTCAAATTAAATATTATATTAGTTCGGTGCATAATTATTAGTCGTTTTGCAAAAGGCTACCTAAGTTTTGCATTGTCTTTTCGACATCAACTATTGAAATAGCTTTGAGGTATATCATATACCGAAATGTGGCTAAAAATCTGGTGCGTAGGCGTTTGTCCCCTTTGTCTACATTTTTGGCATTCTGTTTTTGTTTGTCACCGAGCCACTCAGGCCTTACTTTTCAAGCCATTTTGTAGTGCGTAAGATATTTTTTAGTTTCGGTTAACATGCGCTGGCCTACCCTTATGCCTAAGGCCTAAGTGGTTACAGGTAATACAGTTACTGCGGCAAAACAGAACGCCAAAAATACCAAAAAAGGGGAAAACGCACCTACACCAAAAATCTGAGCTACGTTTGGCTATATAACATATCCAAAAAGTGGAAATAGTAAAGTCTAAAATACTAGGTCAAATTCAAGTAAAAAACGATATTTAATTATATGCCCACTTGATATTTGATGTGTGTAACTTGTATTTTAATAAGTTAGAAAATACGCTAAAACCTTGTTAAGCTTTTAAAGATTCTCTAGATGTAAGATTCCATTTGACTATGTGACATAAATATCGACGAATGTACGACCTTAACTACTGCTACTATAATTGTGTGAAGTGCTGGTTTTATATCTGATAAAAAAACACCTATAAAAGACTGTTTATTTTGCAAAACAACACAAAGCAGGCAACAAAAATCACATAAAGCTCTGAGATGATGTAATATTGTAACACAAGTGCTTCTGAACTTGCGTAGCATTTTTCTACTTCTTGAATAAACTTTTTAACATATGTTTGACACGCGAAATATTGGCTGAAACTGGACCAGTGTTCTTCTTGCGAGTCGGATATTGCTCCACACATGTCTTCCACAACGGCAAATCTTTGTCGATGATCTGAAAAATAGTATGATAAAAACAAATTTGAGGAGTAAAATGATTACCGGGCAAAAAGAATGATGCTGTTCTAGAGGATTTAACTGATTCTCGTTCGAAAATACCAAAAGACAAAGACTTCGACCACACAACACACAGTCCATTCGCTCAGCATCTTCTTTGCTAAAAATAAAAAATTAGTTTAAAAAAAGCCTACAGTCTTGATAGCTCTCCTTAACCCCCCACAAATTTGACTTTTTTTACCAGTTGTCTTCAGTTAGTCTACTTTAATAAATGCAAGGACTTCTATTTTGCAGGTTGTTTTTGTGAAAGACCACATTTCTAATACTAAAGTCATCGGTTACCGATAATCAATCACCTTTTTTTAAATATGGTTACGGATTGTCAGGGACTGCAGGTCTTGATTGAAAATTTCACGTCATTCACAAAACTGATAGGTAAATTCAAAATCTTTGCAATTTTTTGGATTAGATTGACCAAATACAACTGACAAAAAACTTCGAAAATTGGGGTAAAAAGTGTGTGACCCAGCAGGGAGATAATTGAGGAGATGTAGTGGGAAATGACTGTTTGAAATTTTTTATACTTTGACGGCATCCATCCGCAAATCGCTGACACCAAACAAAACTCGTCATCAAGATGAAAATCTTCCAAATACTTGGCATCAACAACATCAGGAGCCAAGGGTACTGCAGTGACACCTTCTGTAAAGTGATTATGTTACTAGAAATGTTAGACTTCATCCTACTTTGTTTAAGCTGATTATAGCGATCAACAATGTCATAAGTTGAGTATAGATTCAGTCTAAATATGTAAAATAATGCTCTTTGAATATAAAATTTCACACAAAACACACCCTTTGTTAGTGCGAAATGAGCAAGCATTGTCGTGGGCATCAGTCAATTTTCGTTGCATATTTCTTAAATTGGAATTTGATAATTACAGAAGGCCTTGATGTAAAGCAGACTTTTGGCTGTCCCATTTTATTTAATTTTTATAACGTCCCATTCATTATTCCTGGTGTCGCGTCTTTTGCAGCATTATAATCAAAACTTCAAGGTATTTTGCACGAGTTTGGCAGCTTTGATATAATAGATTTACCTAGTCTAATTTTTCATTCTACACTAGTTTGTCTGACGTCACAACACCA
Source organism: Ditylenchus weischeri (assembly GCA_029231635.1). Lineage (NCBI taxonomy): Eukaryota > Metazoa > Nematoda > Chromadorea > Rhabditida > Anguinidae > Ditylenchus > Ditylenchus weischeri. The sequence goes on from JAMRYI010000227.1 coordinate 144,367, forward strand.
AATTATGTGATCAAAAAAAGCCAACTAAAAATTGAAATAAGGAACTGCTAAACGCATCCATTGTGAACATGGTTTTGTGCATTTTGAAATTTTGGCAAGATTAGTTATACCTTATCACATGTCAAATTTTTTGTTACTATTAGGGTTGGCGAGTGCTCAAGATTTTTGAGTACTCAATACGATAAACTCAAACAATTTCGAATATTGCTCGAAATTACTTGATTTCGAGTACTCGACTTGCCAACCCTAGTTATGGTCTCATGGAAAAAAAAACGTTTTTCTCATAGTTTTAATTTCCAGCGACTTGGTGTATAAAAATGTGTGACCCAGAATTTTTTTGTACCATACTTATAGAGCAGATCTGAAAACATTTAAATTTTTGATATTTAAGTATTGCGTGCATGTAGAGATTGACTATTCAACTTAATTAAAACCTTATAAAAGAATTCCAAAGACGAGTGGAAGTGTTAGTTATGGCAGGAATGCTGGTGCAGAGGACTGAAACCATAAAATGTAAAACAAATCATTTAAGGCGGACATCGGCCAACCTGTCTGGCACTCATCACCTAAACATCTCGCATAAAACATCTTGAAAAACTACGAATATGCACGCTTACAAATTAAGAAGTCGTCTCCGCTTAGTCTCCAACCATGTTTAGCACAAGCACTTGGCGATATCTATCAAAGTCGAAAATAGTTTATATTTGAAAAGTAAGGACTAACTTGGTTGGGTTTGTTTAGTTTGCTTGAAACCTAGAAAACATTTTGATGTGTTTGCTGACACTAGATAAAGTCAAACCGTGAAGCTCTCGAGCCGCTCGCGATACTTCACCCAGCAATCTTCTGTTGGATCTATTCCGATACTTCTGAAAAAAAAGTTAAAAAAGTTAACATGTGGAACCAAAAAAAACCTTCTGGATTTTGATTTAGCCCTGCTTTCCTCGTTCTCAACAATGAAATCAGACACTAAATAATTTGAATATTTCTTTGGTAAAATATTGTTTAAAAATGTCTATTTAAAACCGTAAATTGTGTAATAAGCTCACCCCTTGATTCAAAACCGTGCTTGCGGTATTTCAATTTTTTGAAAACTGCGCTCAGGCAAGGATTTTTCAAAAGTTGGGTCAAAAACACAATGCCAAAACTCGATTTTGAATCAAGGAAGGGTGGTTGATTACAGGATTTACGGTATTTATTCCGCATCTAGGTCTAGGGTGTAGTTACTGCTACATGAACTTTTTTGAAATGCTCTTAACTAATCTTAGGAATAAGGGAGCAGGCATGAAAATCGGGTTAAACTATTCAAATATGTTAGATGATACTTCCTCAAAGTAACCACCCCTTCATAACCGTCCTAAAATAACCACCTCTAAAGTGGTTAAGAGGCTAGGGTTACTTCAAAACTACTGTCTTCGCTTTAGTCATGTCTCTAGCATGTGTATAGCATGTCTTTGCCACTTAAAACCAGTGTTGTAAACTGCACCGGTTGATGCCTGGGAGCTGGTGCTGGTGCCAAAATTTTTAAGGTCAGTTCCGTGATGCTGAATGAAATTGTCTGGGTGTGAAATTTTCTGGGTCGGCGGCGTGAGCTGGTGCCGTAATTCTAAATTTTACAAAAACCCACAAACCGAAATGTAAAAAATTTTAATAATTTATTTCAAAATAGTTATCTTGTGTTAATACTAATAAAAAATAATACCAGATTTCTTGAGAGACTTCAACATCACATTGCCCTGCTCGCTCTGGGCTTCATAGACTGAGGTGCTAGCTTTGCGTTTCATTGCTACACAACCAAATCAATTACTATAAATGATAATTCACACAAACTTTTCGGGTCCATATGTGTTGGTGGTGCCCCGGGAAAAAATATGCCTTGTTTGCCCCTGTTGATTTTTAAGTTTTAAGGCCCTCCCTTATCCTAAGCAAACAACCAGTAGAGAAGTTCTGAATTTCAACACATTACTGATGAATTCGCTGTAATGATGTTCAAAAAAATGAAAAAAATGTTTATTTGAGGTCAAAATAATATTTTTGGAAAAAAATAACAAAAATTTTTTTGGAAAAAATTAACAGGGGAGACCAAGGCATATTTTTTTCCGGGGCACCACCAACACATATAGAGCCAATTTTTCCAATGCAACAATTTGCCGCTCAAATGTTATCTAGCAAAGAAAATAGATTATCAAAAGATACATAGATAAATTTGAATGGCCAGTTGTCCCACATCGATCAGCTTTTCACAATATATATTTGCTTAGCAATATTTTTTCTATCACGTTTAACGGATATTCACAAAAGAGACTTTTTGTGGTTGTTGTGGTGGTGGTAGTGGTGATTGCGGTTTATAAATATATATTGCACAAATCCATGCATATAAATTTATTTTTCAATTTATTAGTAAATGATATTTAGATACAGATATTTGGAGTATCGAAAAAAGACTCTACTTTTACGCTTTGTAGCTTATAAATGCGTATTGTTGAGTCGACAACCATTACAAACACGAATTCACAAGTATGTCCAGTGATGAACAATCAGATAAAGAGGTACTTTTTTTCCAAAAGATTAACTTATCTTATGTTTTGTGTTTAGTGTCCGCTATGCATGGTGAGTCTGGCTACCAAATATAGTTAATGTGATGAAAAATGTGTGTTTTGGCATATGTCTTTTAGAGGGCATGCTCGAAGGAGAAAAGGCGGGGGACCAGCAGTTCTTTTTTTCTCATCAAATTTTTACATGCATTTCCATCTCGATTTCTTTTATGTTTTCTGCCTAGTTTTTAAAAGTACTATAAGTTCATCTATATCAGATTTGACGCAAAACGAGTGAAAAATGTGAAAAAAACGATTCAAAAAAATTTACTACTCCCCGCCTTAACTTTTTGGAACGCAAGGGCATGCCCCTTTAACAACAGCGTAAATCACAAATTTATTATCAGGACTATTGTAGACTAGTTTTTGATTTGAGACACAGTCCCCGGGGATCGGTCCAAGTATACACTAAATCTAGTATTCATCTCTCCAATAGCTTCCGAATCTACACTAAATCAAGACTTGACTGTATCCCGTCAACCATTGATTGCCATCCGTCAAAGTATACTTTCTGGGAGTATATATTCCCTTTTTGTTTCTTTTTTTGACACTTGTTCACGTAGAGGGGAGAAGCGAATTTTATATTTATTTTAAGGACCATGATTTTTGAACGTGGGGGTTTGTGCAAAAGTGGAATTGGAGGGAACAGTTCTCTATCGTCTAACACTATGCTCTTTGGGTGGTATTTAATTTTGCCCGCTAATTTCTGAAAAATACCCGCTAATTTTTTGACACAAATGTGGAGAAAAATGCAACTATGAAATTAGCGGGCATTTTTCAGAAATTAGCGGGCAGAATGAAATATTACCCATACTCTTTTGTATTATTTCAAACGCTCCAAAAAAGTACAGTTAGAGACGAAAGAGAACTGTCCCCGCCAATTTCGCACATTCCGCCGCGCGCACTTTTCTACATCAAAAATTAATTTCTTGAAGAAAAACTGGGGGCAAAATTTGACCAAAACTTTGCAAAATCAATTTTTTGTGTAGGAACGTGTGAGAAAACGAAAGATGAAGAATGGGGACCGAGCGAGACCTCGGCCGAGATTTTTAGGGCCAAATTTTGACCGAAACCGAGATTTTCGGGAGTGACCGAGCGAGATCTCGGCCGAAAAGCCGAGATTCGTAGAAGTTCAAGATATCTACAGCAAACCAATTTTATTGAACAATATGCACGTTAAATATAACAGCATATCACAACAAGCACTTTCAATAACAGTAATTGATGATAGGCAAAGCTTTATTCAGGAATATGAGCATTTCGGCTTTCTCTGGACTAAGATTGCTCCTTCTACAGTTGTACACATCTCGGGCTACAGAGAATAATTGCTCACTTGGTTGGCTTGTTGCTGGGGCTGAGAGATAACGACGCGCAAGTTCAGCAAGAATTGGATGAATTTTTTAATTCGCCTAAGAATAACAGCATAAGACATGTTCAACAAAAAGAATAAAAATACAAATAAAAATAAATAAAAAATACGACGATAAGGGTTTTTTTGAGAAACGTTAGAAGATGACGCAGAAAAATGATAGAAAATACGACCACTATCCTGCAAATTTTGGTGATCGAAAAGACCAAAAACCCAGACCGAGATTTTAAGAAATGACCAAGCGAGATACCGAGACGAGATTTTAAGCCAAAATCGGGCCGAGACGAGATCTCGTCTCGTCTTCATCTCTAGAGACAACAACTTTTTTTAATCGTTTTCATCGTATAAAAATTACAGTCCTATGCCTGAATGGGTACCGATTTTTTACCTTGGTCCACCCTGTTGTTTTAAATTTTTTGGTCCAGATTATGTTAAGGCAGACTCAGATGTGATACAGACTAACGTTTGAGTCTGTCCAAACTTTGCCTGAGCTTTGCAAAAAGACTAGAGAGTGACTAAGGTAAAAATCGGTAATTTTAAGCCATCGGCCAAAACGCATGTTTGATTTGAGTTACACGTAAAGTTCTTTGCCAATTTTTTTGCTTTTAGGAGGCGTTCGATGACGATATCAACTTTTTCCCTTGCAGCTGCCAATACCAGGTTAGAAACATTATGCTTTTGGCTTGAACTTGTCTAAAAGTGTGTGAATGTTTAGATATGCAGATTTTGCTGGCATCGCTTGCGAACAGACGAGAACGGACTGGTAAACATATTTGCCTTTATTTTTCAGACACATGACTATAAGTATGGTATATTTTAGTGTCCAGCTTGTCGACAACCATATCCAGGTGAGTAAGTCTGGGTCATCCAATCACAGACAATGAGACATCATTTATTGATGTCAAATAGCTGTTTAAGACCTGTGTTATTTTTGACTATTTCCCAAATGGATATGGATTTATTTTTTGGTGCAAATCGGTTTTTTTGGCGCAAAAAAGTTTTGGTGCAAATTGGATCTTTTTGCATCCTATTTGCACCAAAACAATGTGCACCAAAAATAATTCTTTTTGCACCAGAAAAAATCCATGTCCTTCAATTTTGTAATTAGGTTAGGACCCGGTCGGTTTACCGAAAATTGGTTTTTTTAACCGGGCTTCAAGCCTAAGCCTAAAACTGGGTCCAAGCCGGCTAGCCAACCGGTAACCGGGTTTTTAACTAAACGGTCTAGAAAACGTAATTATTTGTTCCATGATCTTGAACAAAAAGTTCATGACACCAGACGCAGGGCAGGCCAGCGCACATCAGGACGCGCTCAAACGTGTTTCCCAGGGCTGCCATCTCAAAGTCCGAAAAAAGTACATTTCCAAACAAAGTACTTTTCGACTATTTAATAAAAGCTCATTTTATCCAGTGCTTATCCGCAATTAAAAAAAATTTAAATTAAAAATGTTTAGGATCCCGAAAAATCACAAATATTTTTGAGAGGTGTAGATCATAGCCGTGTGTTTCTCCCAAACTGCAAAAATACTAAAAATGAAAAAGGCGCCCAATTTTGTAAATACGTGAAAAAAGATTTAACCTGTTTTGCAGAAGATCCAGTCAATTTTCAACCACTATCCTGTGAAGAAATCCAAAAAATCAAAAGTGAAAAAAAGCAGAAACTCCAACAGCAGAAGACCAAGCTGTCAGAGTGCAGAAAACATTTGTCTGCCTACAGGGTTCTCCAGAAAAACCTGGTATATGTGGTCGGGTTGTCTCAGAGAATGGCTGATGCTGACCTACTCAAAAAGGTGATAAAACCCACCGTAAAACCCACCATAATTCTAATTTTGACCAAAAGTAATTTTTAGACTGAATTCTTTGGAAAATTCGGCAAAATTCTGAAGATAGCAGTTGGTCAGTGAAACAATACCCTGCCTTCTGATTTCAGATAAATAGTTTGGTTTCAGGCACAGCTCAGAACCCAAACAACACAAATAATTCTCTTCCGACTTCTTATACCGCCTATGTCACATATATTAAAACAGATGATGCACTAAGGGCTATTCAGGTAATTGCGAGTTTATACTAGGGTTGGGCAAACAGCTCAGCCATATTCCGCCATATGGCCATCCCCCAACCCTAGTTTATAGGTGGTTTTTAAATTTTGCTAAAGGAGAAGAAATTACCGCAAGAATTTGCTAATTTAAAGAGATAGAATCACACCACTTTTCAAATATCGTCTTAGAGCAGGGTTCTCATCTGAAGATTTAAGAATAAAGTGAAATTTGGTTATTTTTCCGCAAAAAGTGCCATCTTATCCCGTGCTTGTTAAGTGTTTAGCACAGAAAATAAAGATTTTGACCAAAAAGTTTCAAAAAATTCTGATGATTTGTGATCCTGAATAAAGGGATGTACAAAGTTTTGTAACGAGACAATTCCGTAACAGCGAATTCTCGTAAGAAATTTTTTTGTAAGCGAATATCATCGAAGCTTTTTTTTTCACTGTGAACCGGTTTTTCTAGTTCAGTATGTCATCTGATTCATTTATTTTGACCCTTCTGTCAACTACAGGGTGTGTCAGAATTACGCGAACTTTTTTAAAAAATTTGGCGAGGTAGCTCCTTGCCCGAACTGTATTGTAGACACAAATTTTCGCTCATCTAATGACACAGATATAAAAGGCCAGCGACTTCAACAATCTCTCAATAGTTTTTATTCCGCCCACAAATGGAACAACAACAGACATCATACATGAATCAAATCGTCTTTCATCACGATAATGCTCGTCCACACATTGAGCGTCGTGTCGTCGAATCAATTGCCAATAAGGGCTGGGATCTTCTTCCTCATCCACCTTACTCACCGACAGAAGCTCCAACGGACTACCACGTCAATCGGTCACTGAAAAATTGGCAAGTGAACAAAGTTTACAATGATTTGGATGAGTTGATTGTCGATGTCAAAGCGTGGATCACCTCCAAGAATAGTGACTTTTTGCTCGCGCAATCGACCGTCTGCCAAGCAAATGGGAAGCAGTAATTGAAGTGGATGGTGAATATGCACCCGAATGATCATTTATATATGTTTTTGTTAATTATTGTTTTTGTTTTCGTTGAATAAAATTTGTTAAAAAAAATCGTCGTTAATTTTGCATCAACACAATAACAAATGATCACTCGAAACGATTCCCGTCGGCACCTATAAAGGCATTGATTCTTCTTGGAAAGTCCTCCACGATTTTGTTGATTGTGACCAAGTCCAGATTTGACCACCCCACTTGCAAAGCACGCTTGAGGGATTCCAGCGAATCATGGCGTTTCCTGCACACATGATCCTCGAGGATTGACCAAAAAGAGAAATCCAACGAACCGTTTCCCGCAGCACCTTCTATCGATAATAGACTTGGTCATACGAGTATTGCGAATCGATGAAAACGAGAGGAAGCTTTCCGTTGTAGCAAATTGCGGCCCACACCATGACCTAAACAGGGAAAGCGTAAAAAACGAGTTTACGATAGGAGGATTCGACATTGGACCTGTTTCGGATGCTGTTCATGGCTGACGATGCGTTCTTCTGCTTGCGGTGGGTGCGGCATCCAAAGTCGATCATTCTGACGATTGTGTGCTTGTTCCAGCGTGAAATTTTTTACGTGGGAGAAGACCACGTCTCGATGCGCGTTTCGGCGAAATCTAAAAAGCAGATGCAAACACAAGTCAAAAACAATTTCAGTGACCACCTTTGCTTCATTCCTTGACATCGTTGAAGGCACTTCTGAATGTGTTTGGGACCGAGCTGTTGTCGAAAATGCAATTTATACGAAAAAACGCCGAGATCACCCACATGCGATCGATGCGCTGACTTTGCTAAAAGAAGTCATTGACAGTAAGGAACATGCAAAGAAAGAGGGCAAAGACTAACGTGAAATTTACATCATCCTGGCCAACTTTTGCGTTGAATTGTTCTTTCCTGAATGTTGAAGAGATAAGCAATGGCGCCGACACGCTTCCCTTTTTGCTTCAAATAGACGAAAGCTGCACGCAACTATTCTGGCTTCATCGGCATTTCCTAGATTTGAAAAACATAAATTAGCAGCTTAAACACAATAATAGCAAGCATAGCAGTCAAAATTGATCAAGAAGATGCATTTTATACAAAATTTTTGAAAAGAGTGCGCGTAATTTTGACACACCCTGTATATGAGCATATAAGTTAGAAAATATCAGTCATATGACGTAAAATTTTGATAATTGAGTTGATCGCCCGATTTTTTTATACGTTTGGAGATCAGCTAAAATACCTGGAAGCATGTATAAAAACTCTGGGCTAGAATTCATCTTTTATAAACTACACACAGTGGTATTGATGGTGCAGTAGGTAAGTTGATGGACGGGTGTTTTGACCTCATCGGTTTGATTCTACCCTCTAGCTGTTTTCTTCCTGTCTTGACCACTTCTAGTCAAACTTTGCAACTTTTTATTTTGCACAATTTTGTTTACATTGAGATGCTAGGTTGTCCAAAAATATTTCACCAAAATAACATTTACAAAATAACATTTTGTCGTTTTTGTGAATCCAGAATATTAGAGTATTTATGCTATTTGACATTTTTCAGGCAGTGAACAATTTGGTTGTGGATGGTCGACTTGTTAAAGCCTCTCTTGGTAAACTTACATACAGGGTTGTCCAAATTTTTTGAACTATTTCTTTTGCTCATAACTTTTTGGTAATGCCCTATACCTACGAGATCTTTTTTTTTTGTTCGATAGAGGAGATGATAGGAATTCGTTTGACATTTTATTCGTCATTTTACGATAAAAATTTTCTTTTCTGCTAGCAAGTTAAAGATTTCGTTATTTTTCGGTAAAATAGCTTATTTTAGTGAGAAGTCGTAACAAAGATCCATAATAACACTTTATTGGACAACACAGAGATAACAAATTAGAACATTCATTCCGTACTCTTGCTCAGCACTTCGACGCCCAACTTCGATGCATCTGCGAAGACGATTTTCGTAAGAATTGAGAGCACGATCCAGCATGTCTCAAGGCAAATTGTCGAAAGCCGTCTGAATTCTGGCCGGCTGTTCCCGATAGACTTGCGATTTTATATGCCCGCGTAGAAAGAAATCACATGGCGTTAGGTCCGGAGAATACGGAGGCCAAGGCATGTTCGGAGATCCTCTCCCCATCCATCGTCCTTTAACGTAAACAATTAACGTAATCTTTAACTAGCTAGCAGAAAAGAAAATTTTTATCGTAAAATGACAAATAAGATGTCAAACGAATTGCTATCATCTCCTCTATCGAACAAAAAATATCTCGTTGGTATAGCGCATTACCAAAAAGTTATGAGCAAAAGAAATAGTTCAAAAAATTTGGACAACCCTGTATTCCTGCCAATAATCTAACACAAACTTTAATGCATGTATAGGAACGACTAAATATTGCTCAAATTTTTTGAAAGGACAGTCTTGCCATAAGCAAGAATGCATGTATCTACACGAAGTTGCTGACGACGAACTCAGTTTTACCAAGGAAGACATGCATCTAGGCAAGCACACAGGCAAGCTGTTATACAAATGACTTCACAAAACAGGCTTCTAAACTTTTAGAATGTGAAAAGAAGTTGCATGACCAGATGAACACTACTACACAAAGTCAGCCACCACAACCAGTAAATTCAAATGGATCTAGCACTAATGAAGTCAAAAATGGAAGGGATAGAAAAGATTCACAAAGGTAGGCTGCTTATACAGTTGACTTTTGATGTGATAACAGATCGAAAAGTGGATACAGGGTCCGACTGTTTTTTACCTCTATTTCAGAAACCATATGACAGTTGAGTTTGGTTAGTCTGGTCTAACAAATTGTGAGGATGCCAATTCTGTCAATCGTTTTTTGTGAATAGCAATTGTTTTGATCTAAAACCTCACACTTGCTGATATAACTGCACTCTCTGTAAAAATAGATTGCCGATATATCGAAAGGTGTTTAATGGCTGAGTTTTTACAAAAGTATTGCTTTCATTTTAGATTACTTGGCCCGATCCCTTATCAACCTAATTATTGCAAAATGAACTTCCCAATAACGTCAACTTGCTTTAGCGATAACTTTCAGGAAGCAAACACGGTAAATGTCAGTGAGATATTCGACTGTAAAAGACTTTACAAATACAAAAAAGCGTGAGACCTAGGCGGAACGAATTTGAGGGGCTAAGACTCACAGTCACTTAAAATTCAAAGTCGTAGCGAATCAGAGGTATAGAGAAAAGGTCCGAAACCGTTGTTTTTATAAGTTTCGAGTTTTGAACTGAATTTTAAAGAGTGATTTTGTTTTAGAATTTTGTTATAACTTTATAATGACGGGTGTACCAAAAGTTCCCGGTGGATTTTTTGAAGCCTTATCTTTCATCAATGCTGCGATCATAATTCTTTTCTTTTAATACCATTTTGTAGGCCTGTTTCTCCTCTTTCGAACGGCATATTGGACTAGCTTGATTATTTTGGATAAGTTACCGTGTTTTCCAAGTTTTTCCAATTCTTGGATTTTGGTCATTCTTTCAAGAGATTGATTTTTTTCAAAAGGCCACATCTCAACACTCAGATAAAAAATTCTGTAACATGGGGTTTGTAGCTCTTGAGCTGCGCTACAACATGGTGATGTTGTCGTGACGCTCAAAATTCAATCAAACATTAGATCACTGAAAGAGATGATAACGCTTGTAAACTTCTTAAAATGACCTCACAAGTGTTTGAAGCCAAACGGTCACTTATCCAAAATAATCAAGCTAAGTCTAAGCTAAGTCACCTCACACAACAACCCCCTGCCCCCCACAACCCCCTTAAAAGAAAAGAGTTATGATCGCAACATTGATGAAAGATAAGGCTTCGAAAATCCACCGGGAACTTTTGGTACACCCGTTATGTATACAAATTTCAGTGATTCGTTTGACAAACCACCTCCAGGCTTCTCCAAGATTAGTTCAATGACGACTTCGGAAAGATCCTCGTTTGAAGCACAGGAGTCATCATCAAAGAGCGATAATGCATGGAATGAGAAAAATTGTAATCCTAAATATTTTTCTGCTTCTTCTGATGACCCTATACATTCCAATGAGGTGGGCATTTTATTATTTTATTGCTTCTACTGAAAATAAATTTGCAGAGATCACAGTCTAGTCCAGTCAATTTTGTGAATCAGGGTGTGCCGGAGACTTCATTCCAGATGGGTAGCTTCCCAATATGTTCTAGTGAAATACAAAAACCAAATGAAGATGACCATCTAAAACATTCGCTATTATCTTCCACAAATCACATGCCTGATTTTCCCACTGAACCCAAGGTTGTCTGTTTGCTATCAAAAATATGTTTTAATTGCGTCATTTTCAGAACATAATGACATGTGATGAACTCGAACGTTTCCTGCTAACCAACTCTGTTCCTCCAGGATTTGCTAAACAGGATACTACTACAACAGTCACTACTATACCAGATCCAGTGCAAACTCAAAGGTATATATTTGTTAAAAGTTTGAATTGAACAAAATTTTACGAATTTTTTTCTTTTTTGGGTGCCCACTAGATAAACAGTATATAAGATTGTTTGAAAAAAAATTCGGTGCATGTTCGTTATCTCAAACCTGCGATAGAAGGCCACCGCAGAGATCGGCCAAAAATGGCCTTTTATCGGAGTTCAAATGTATTTTAAAATAACGCGAAGTACTACGTCATGTTTTTTTTCAATTTGTTTTCATACTTTATTTGTAGTTTGGAAAACCCGTCTAAAACTCTACTAATGTATGCTGCCTATGCTCAACACGATTTTGTCAGTCTAATTCTTCATGTTTTGTACAAGTATAAGAATGCGTTTGAAAGAACGTTTTTCGGGCTACATTTTAGATACAAGCATTCTAAGCTTTTATTTGAAAAATAATTCTTTTGCAGTCATTCTTTACGAGGTGTCCCTTTTTGAGGCGGACAAAAGTCTTGCCTCACTCACTATCAGTGCATTACTTTCGTCACATTGCTTGCAACGATAATATTTTTTTTCTGAGTGAAAACTTATATTCCTTTATGTTTACAGATGAAATTCCTTGCCGAGCGGACGCAAGAAGCTATTCGAAGGGCGAGTTTGGGTCGATTATCAAGCCGAGCCGTAGGGAAGCTTTTCAATGTGGACCAGAAGACCGTTGTGCGGATCAATCAGCGGTTTGAAGCAACTGGCACCGCTAAAACTCTACTTCGCAGTGGTCGGCCGCGCAAGTCAAGCGAAAAGAATGACAGAGCTTTGGTTCGAATCGTAAAAGATCCTTTGAAGACTGCTACTGATGTCACCAAACATGCAAATGAGCGTCTTGGCCTCGGAATAAGCACACGCACAGCCAGAAGAATTCTCAGGTAATCTTCAAATTTGTTGGGGAAAAGTGTGAAGAACCTTTATTTCAGGAGGGCAGATCTCCCTGTTTCTCGTCCATCAAAGAAACCGTGGATTTCGAAGAAGAATGTAAAGGAACATCTCAGTTTTGCACACGCTCACAAGGACTGGTCTGTGGCCGATTGGGGGAGGGTTCTCTGGAGCGACGAATCGAAGTTCAATCTTTTATCTTCAGATGGGATTCGTTTTGTGAGACTTCCGCGCGGCAAAAGAAATGATCCAAAGTACCAAGTTCCTACTGTCAAGCACGGAGGTGGATCGGTTATGGTTTGGGTATCTTTTTTGTTTTTTCGGCATTGCATTTTTTTGACGTTATAGGCTGTTTTTCGAGGGATGGTGGCGGCCCGTTGGTTCTAATCGGAGGCAAGATGAACGCTGAGATGTACAAAGGCATTCTGGACGACAACATGATTGAGTACGACATCACTTGTCTCTCCGACGATTATATCTTCATGCAGGACAATGACCCGAAGCATGCCTCCAAGCTCTTGAAGAAGTGGTTCACCGAAAACGATGTGGAGGTTCTGAAGTTGCCGTGGCAAAGTCCATATCTCAATCCTATCGAGCATCTCTGGGAGCACCTGGATCGGCAAATTCGCACTCGCATCTATTCCAAGACGGGCGATTTGTTCAAGGCTCTGTGTGCAGAATGGAAGAAAATCAGTTTGGAGGTCACTATGAAGTTAGTTGACTCTATGCCTGCTCGTTGTGCTGCTGTTATTGCTTCGAAGGGCTACGCCACGAAGTATTAGTTATTGAATAAATGTTTTCCTTATGCATCGTGCAATTTTGGTAATGTATTGTGTGGATGCTAGTGAGTGAGGCAAGACTTTTGTCCGCCTCAAAAAGGGACACCTCGTAAAGAATGACTGCAAAAGAATTATTTTTCAAATAAAAGCTTAGAATGCTTATATCTAAAATGTAGCCCGAAAAACGTTATTTCAAACGCATTCTTATACTTGTACAAAACATGAAGAATTAGACTGACGAAATCGTGTTTTCCAAAAAAAATAGTGGGTGAGGCAGGACTTTTGTCCGCTACTGTATGGGTGAGGCGAGCGGTGGATACAAATTCGGGCTCTATACTAAGAGAGGACGCTTTTTTTTTGCTTTGGTTCCCCTGTGTTTCTTTTATTGTAATTTTTTAGGCTCTTGGTTTAGACAAGGGTAGGCCAGCATATTTTAGGATGGACTCAAAGATATTTCAGACTCATCTTTGAGTCCGTCTTAACATACGCTGGTCTACCCTTGCCTAGGCTTAAAAATTAAGAAAAAAACAACAGGGGAACTAAGGCTGAAAAAACGTCCTCTCCTAGCAAATGGCCCAAATTTGCTACATCCCTGATTGTAATAAAAAATCTTCACATTTTGCAAGATCCACAAAATAATACACTACTTTTTTAGAGAAACCCCCGTTCAATCTTCTGGAAGCTTCAACTTTTTCTTGGACTTATATGACGATCTAGGCTTTGGTTAGTTATGTGTATTTTTATTAATAAAATTATTTGGTTTGCAGACCCATTTTCGGAATCATCTAAAGCTCTGGCTGACATGTTGGAAGAAGAGAAGACAGGTTCTAGACATCATTAGACTACTCCACTAGCATCCACTACCACTGTAAAAGTTGTCTGTGAGATGGGTGTAGTAATTATACCGAAATTTGTCATTATTGTCTGTTTCTCTAAAACTTTTTTGTAGTTGACGACCTTTTTTGCGTCTTATTGCAAGTATTTTTTGAATATTTTGGACAAATTAGATGCTTCGTTAAGAATCTCTGAGTGTCTGAAAAAATTCGAAAATGCTTATAGTAAATGAGTTGTTGAATAGTTTCCATCTGCAAAATAGTTTTACCTATTTGTGTTGGCTGAATTAGCACACTTGGATGTGTCTGTGATGTCATTTGTATGGAGGAAACAAATAAAGCTTTGCTTAGCAATAACTTGTTTTGGATCACTGATTTGTTGGTTATAGTTTTTTTACCTACAGAGACAAGATCAGATACAGCTACTGGGTCATGAATATCTGATTTACCATCTTCCTTGTGAAAATCAAAAATTTTAGTTATTGAAGCAATTTAAAATTGATAATTTTTGAATATTTCTTAAAATTTTAAAAAGGAAGTTATCAGAAGAAAAAGGCGAAAATTTTCACACGTTGCATTGAAGGGAGCACTTTCACCCTACCCCACCCAGTCGATTTCACCCTACCCCACCCAGTCGATTTCACCCTACCCCACCCAGTCGATTTCACCCTACCCCACCCAGTCGATTTCACCCTACCCCACCCAGTCGATTTCACCCTACCCCACCCAGTCGATTTCACGCTACCCCACCCAGTCGATTTCACCCTACCCCACCCAGTCGATTTCACCCTACCCCACCCAGTCGATTTCACCCTACCCCACCCAGTCGATTTCACCCTACCCCACCCAGTCGATTTCACCCTACCCCACCCAGTCGATTTCACCCTACCCCACCCAGTCGATTTCACCCTGCCCCAACCAGTCGATTTCACCCTACCCCACCCAGTCGATTTCACCCCTGCCCCAACCAGTCGATTTCACCCTACCCCACCCAGTCGATTTCACCCTACCCCACCCAGTCGATTTCACCCTGCCCCAACCCAGTCGATTTCACCCCCCCACCCAGTCGATTTCACCCTACCCCACCCAGTCGATTTCACCCTACCCCACCCAGTCGATTTCACCCTACCCCACCCAGTCGATTTCACCCTACCCCACCCAGTCGATTTCACCCTACCCCACCCAGTCGATTTCACCCTACCCCACCCAGTCGATTTCACCCTACCCCACCCAGTCGATTTCACCCTACCCCACCCAGTCGATTTCACCCTATCCCACCCAGTCGATTTCACCCTACCCCACCCAGTCGATTTCACCCTACCCCACCCAGTCGATTTCACCCTACCCCACCCAGTCGATTTCACCCTACCCCACCCAGTCGATTTCACCCTACCCCACCCAGTCGATTTCACCCTACCCCACCCAGTCGATTTCACCCTACCCCACCCAGTCGATTTCACCCTACCCCACCCAGTCGATTTCACCCTGCCCCACCCAGTCGATTTCACCCTACCCCACCCAGTCGATTTCACCCTACCCCACCCAGTCGAAAATACCTTTTCATGAAGCGTTGCAGATTAAAGAACCTGTATATTTTTTTTTGCTATTTGTGCTTACATCTGTTTTCATTGTAATCAAGTGTGTAATCAACCGGGTGGGGTAGGGTGAAATTTAGCCCATTGAAGAAAGCCTTAGAAATTTCATGTTATTAAAAAGGCATACAAGCTCGTCTCAGTGAAAAAAGGCGGAGACCAAATCCTCATTATTTCTCACTCGTATGATTACTACCTCAGACTTCTTTAAAGGGGGTCTTGGTGTTTCATTTTATTCACTAGATCTTATGCAATAAGCTTTTTGTGATGTAGTTTTGATTTATTTTAATGTAGAAGACAAAAAAAACCACAATTATTTTCCATTATCATTTCAAAATTTCAACTTTCCGTTCAAAATCTTTCCGGACATAAAACAGTCCCCTCCCCCTTTAAAAGACTAGGCAAACAACTGTTTTGCGAATCATTGTAGACAAAAAAATGTTCAAAGAAAAACCACTGCTGGTTCCGCCTTTTTTCGCTGTAACGCTAGTATGCCCAGGGTGACCAACTCAAGTTTTTTCGAATCCGGGAAATGCACGGAAAACCGGGGTAGTTGTTCAATCTGAGTATGCTCGGGAAGGAGTAAGTTGTGCCATTTCAGTTTGTGCCCTTTAATGTCGTTTTATCATTTTAAAATTGCTGATAGAGGGGCACAAACTGAAATGGCACAACTTACTCCTTCCCGTATGCTCTTTTAAGCAATAACTTTTTTAAATTTGTTCTATTCTGCTGCTGTCTTATGTTACACATGTTTCTTATAGTGATCAACTGAATGGATCCTTTTCGAGACGATTTCGATGCTAGTCAGGTAGATCAAACTAGTTGACAAAAAAGTACTTGATAAAAACATTTTGTGTTTTAAACAGGCACTTTCTTCGTTGCCCACTTACGATGTGCAACCATGTAATAACACTTACTTATAGTTCTACAATTTGGCAAAAATAGTGCAACTCTAGCTCCACTTTAGGTGCCTCTTTTTCCGCATTTGAACAACAGCTGGTTGCAGAACAACCTGAAGCCTTGACAGCATTCCGTAAACTTGAAGACAAAGAAAATCAGAAAGCCCAAGCTTCCAAAAAACTGTCCTCCAAGGAGCGTTTTAAGCGACTGCAGTCCATTTGTGTGCAAGATGCTAAGCCCTTACAGCCCAAACCAGTGGTCAAACCTAAGGAAAAGTAGGTTTATTATATCTTTTCTCTAAATTTGTTTTGGAAAAAGAAGCTTCAGACGAGTCAAACAAATAGACACAGGCAAGGGGAAGGTATTTGCAGTGGGCAACACAGCTACCACAAGCACCCCCTCTGATGTGTATGGTCGAATGGAAGAATGGATGACTAGCATGAGCAGAGTGTGCGTTACCGTATTTTCTTTTTTAGTTACCCCGGGGTAGTTGTTTTTCAACCGCTAAAATATCGGAAAATTTCGTAGTCGATTTTGATATTTTTGGGTGTTCAAGTAAAATCTAAAAAGTGGAATTAGCTAAGTTCGTGGTAATTAAGCTAACGCAAAAAACAGATTTGCAAAATAAATTTTTTGGGCTCAGGCATGAGGGGCTTATGGGGGGTGACTATTGAGGGGGGTGATTGTTGAAAATGTAACCAAAAATAAGGCTTTAGCACCTAAAAAATAACTAGACTTTGTCAAACCTTCACTCCACTTAAGACTTTACCTAAATTTTTGGGAGTTGTGCCCTATTTTTCTTTTAAAAGTAATGCTTTTGTCGAAAAAAAATGCAGAAATTTAGAAATTATCTTTTTTGAAGAAAAGTGCAGCCTTAAAATTGCAGTTTTTTTAAATAAATACCCTTTTTCAAATTTTTGCCTTTTTCAAATTTTTAAGTATTGTTATTTTCCTTCAAAACAAACGTAGTTTTTAAATATTTCAGCTGTGTGAAGATACGTGCTCATGCGGCTAGCCATACCCGTCAAGAACCTAATCGTTTGTTACAGGTTAGTTTAGAAATATATCTTTCGTTGTCTATTTTATATTACTTTCAAATATTGGTTTTACTAGATATGTGATAAGCTGTTCTGTAGTTTTTTCTAATCTTTTATCAAAAAATTTTGAAATTCGAGCTGTTGATTGCAATTATCATTGTTCAGCAGATTGCACTGTAAATAAAAGAAAAGAAATATTTTCATTGTTGAACACCTACATCTTTTTGATTCTTTGGCTAGTCTTCTTTTGAAATTGGATGACAGAAAAACAGAAATCAATAAAAGTAGTAAACACAGAACAATAATATGAATCAAATAAAATACACAAAAATCCAATTAAAAAACCGAAAATCAGTGCTTAATACTGAATCAATTCTTTTCAGTTTATTTTTATAGGGTGTAATTGTTGCATTCGATAAGCATTGGAATCTGATCTTGCGAGATATTGATGAAGTTTGTTTTCTAATACACAGTTAACTTGAAAAAAATCAAATTTTATTATAGGTGTACACGCCGCCCTTACGTCTAGGGAATGTGCAAGCTTCTAGCGATGGGATGCCTTCTTCAGTTGTCTACACCCAAGCAGATCGTGCAAAAGGTGCTCCGAAGATATTTCATCGTCATTTAAAGTGTTCTATGGTTGTTGGCAATTCTATTGTTTGCATTTACAAGGATGAATAAAAGAAACTTGGCTCTATTCACTTTTAGGGGGCAACATTTTTGCCTTGGTCCCCTTGTCCATTAGAGTTATGTTAATATTGTGATCATGGTGGTTGTGGTTAACATGATCACCCTTAAACATGACCAATTCACAACAACAAGGGGGACCAAGGCAATTTTCAAGAAAAAACAACAGGGGGACCAAAAAATGTTGCCCCCTAAAAGTGAATAGGGCCAGAAACTTTATATGTTTTAATTCCTTTTTTTTACTGTTAAGCCGAGGCACTTACACCATACTCCCAGAACTCAATTATACTATTTTTTCGCAGAGGCCTCAAAAATTTCTTATTTGCACTATTAAATAACTTCCACGTGAAAATATTTTTGGTCGAAAAAATTTTTAAAATTGCCTTCGTCCCCGGGCGTCGGTAAATTCATCGACCGGTAAATTCATCGACCGGTAAATTCATCGACCATATTCATCGACCGGTAAATTCATCGACCAGTAAATTCATCGACCAGTAAATTCATCGACCGTGAAACTCAAATTTAATTCTTCTCGTAATGTAACACTGAAATTATGTACATGACATTCTACAAACGTAACGTAACTGGTCTTAACACTCTCGGACCGTTTTAACACTTTTATTTAAGGAAAAATATAAACATAACAATAATACATTCAAACGAAATCACGAATTTTGGCCAGAGACAGTCCATTTGGCTGGCACATTCTTCTGGTGGAAACCATCTTCAGCTATAAAATTATACCAAATTTCATTTGCATTGAAAACCTCAAATTTTGCATTTTTAAGCATTTTTATACCAAAAGAAAGCTAACATTATATTCTATCTTTTTGCCAAAATAGAATTTTAAAACCAAGAGTTTTACAAGCGAGAGACCATCAAAAGCAAACAACTGGCATTTTCTCGAGTGAAAATAGGATTTTGCGTTTTCCATCTAATTTTTGCATAAGACACCCTAAATTTGTATTTTTTACGTACCTCTTTGGTGCCAAATTGCAGCAAATTTAATCCTCTATTGAGCCTCCGGTTTAGTTTTTGGGTGATATGAGAAAATATAGTCGTGGCACACCCTTTCGCATTTGACAACTCAAAATTTGTTTGAATGTTTTGTTCGTAGAATCTATTGTGGTCACCAATTTTCTTATGTTTTATAGACGAGTGATGGCTTGTTGGAAAGCTACACTCAAGGCGAATCTAAGCTAATAACATTTACCAGTACAACAAATAATATTTATCGAGCATCGGTGGAAAACATGAATCAATAGAAAATCAATCCAATTTTAAAAATTTTGATTTGGCGCAAATATTTGAAAGTGATTATGTTTTTGAATTTTAAGCCCTGTGAACAATAGAGATGACTTCCATTGTAAGCTAAAGAAACTGATCTCCCGAACGTATATAAGTATAGCAACCAAAATAAAATGACAGAAAAGCAAAGACACACAAAATATGTATGCCAGCAAACCGATAAACTTAACAAATGAATTGAATGACATCAGCTCATGTTCTAAGTTAAATTTCAATTAAATTTTTTCAAAACAAAATTTTTCAATGTTACAGTTGAGTTTTGCGGTCGATGAATTTACTGGTCGATGAATTTACCGGTCTATGAATTTACCGGTCGATGAATATGGTCGATGAATTTACCGGTCGATGAATTTACCGGTCGATGAATTTACCGGTCGATGAATATGGTCGATGAATTTACCGGTCGATGAATTTACCGGTCGATGAATTTACCTAGAGCCCGTCCCCAAGCTAAATCGGCCGCTGGGGGCATTTAATCAAGTGTTGAGGGTGAAGTGTTATTTAGCCGTTAAGCCCGCAACAAATTTATTTTAGACTCAATTTTAGGCTACTCAATAATAGCAAAATTCATTTCTAATCATCCTTAATTACCAACTTTGCTGCTAATTATAATAGAAGAAATAAATTTAAAAAAATTCTCTGCCCTATCCCTCAATGTTGATTTTTAGTGACCTTTTAGGCTTATGCAATTTGTGCGTAGGAAGTATTTAACTTATTTTTTCATTCTTTTTTGCAGTTCAAGAAACATGTTTGAGTCTGTCCTAACATACGCTGGCCAACCCTTGCTAAGCCTAAAGCCTAAAAAACACAAAAAAGTCAACAGGGGGGCCAAGCCCCCCCCCCCATTCAGGGATAGGGCCAAATTTTGCTTAAAATTTGTAAAATTGTTGGTAACATTTTATTAATATAAAATTCTTGTAAAGTTGCAAACTTTTTTAGTGTTTTCTACTCATAAAGAGCAAAGCAACACTGAACAAAAGCCAAAAAGGCGATTTTTTCATTCCCAAAAGCAGAGCAAGACTTCATGCCTTTTGCAGCGGCAAGTGGCACAGCGAGAATCACACTTCCTTCTCTAGCCATTCAGCCAGCCAGCCAGTTAGGTCAGAGAATACATGTGCACACACACATGCAACCACTAGCAAGCAAGACTTAGCTAGCACCCTCATATGAACACTGCTAGGGTTTAGCACCATCTTTTGCTGTCTTGTATTCATCTTATATAACGAAAAGTTCTTTTTTCGGAGTCTCTAAAGCTAGAAATATGCCTCTCGCCTAGCCATTTATTTTTGCACGTCTTGTTTCCGTTATACATCCTACTAGGCACATACAGGGTGATCGTACAAACTTCGTCAATTTCGGATTTGCGACTTTTTTTTAATATTAAAGTGGAACCTAGATAATTAGGTACTACTTTAACTGATAACCCTCGATGATTGGACACATCATAGCCACTTATTAGCCAAATGGCCACTTATCAAGCTTTGACTGCATACATGTACCGCATTACCTCTAATTTCTCCCCCAGAGGAGTAATTTTTCAACCCCGAAAAATCTTGAACAGGTAAATCAAAAAGGGCCTTCAAATCCTAGTCAAAAAAATGGGGGGTGGGGGAGTAATAAGAAGAATTACGGTATCATGCACACATGTTGTTAAAAACCTTATTGAACCCTAAGTGGTTTAGAGACAAAGAGAGAATTTATTTTGACGCTTGATTTCCTTCAATGGAATGTCTATTTAAATTATTTTTATCAGCGATAAGTTCCAAATTTGTTGTGACATATGTTCAGTGGCGAATTTCTCACGGGGGGCACCAAAATTTTTGAGGCCATTTTATCCAGTGCTTGTTTACCTTTGAAGTCATTTTTTGGCGCTACTCGTTTTTACATCCACCCCCCTCCCCCCCAAAATCAAACCTACTCGGTTTTCTTTTCACTGATGAAGAAACTTTGGTGACGGGGGGAGGGCATGTGCACCACCCCCAAAAAATCAGGAAGTTCCAATCAGATGACACATTTGACGTATGGTCTTCAGAGGAGGCATATATGGTATTCATTTCGCTTGCTTGTGGGTACAGTACCATGGATGGTAGTAAATACATCACTCGTAGCTACATCTGTGTTGCGATGGATCAAGAATACCGTAAAATCTCTATTGATCAAAATCGAAAACAAATTAGGTCTAAAAATGAAGGTTTCACTAAAAAATGACCAATGTGTGAAAAATGTTGACGCATTTGTTATGGCACTACAAGGTGGTGGGAATGTTTTCGTGCCGTTAAAAGATGGGACTCAAACAAATTCAGAATGACCACCCACTTCCCCTGAGACAGTTTTCGCCCCAAAGATAACTGTAGAATTATGAAAACTTATATTTTTGCTGTTAAAATGGTTTTTCTTTAAATTTCCACAGTTATTCGTTTTCTACTACAGTTGTTATCGAGTTAAAAACTGTCGATTTTGGGATTTCTACTTGGCGGTACAAAAAAACACGCCTCCGAACACTAACCATCAGAGGCATATTATATGGTAAATAAAATATAAATATATTACGCAATAGTTCATGATTAACTGGATGTATGCATCTAGGTCAGTGCTGTGAGCCGCACCGGTGCCGGTGCGGTGCGCGGTGCGAAATTTTGTCAAGTTGGTGCGAGGTGCGGTGCGAGGTGCAAAATTTTTTTAAGCCGGTGCGAGGTGCGGTGCCGGTGCGAAAATTTTGAAATTTACAGCACTGATCTAGGTGTGTTTAGGGTGGGGGTGCTTTAAAATTAGACCATTTTTTCAAAATGACTCCGAATGACCACACACTCATTCTGACTCAGAACCACTTCCACCGTAATAACTGTTGAATTTCTCGTATATTACTCGAGAAATTCTACAGTCAATTCGGTGGATCTTATTTTGAGACAAAATGGGCGCGGGGGGAGGGATCATTTGGAGTCATTTTGAAAAAAGGGGTCAAACGTTACACCACCCCCCCCAAAGTAAGCCAACAACAAAAAGTGCATTTGGAGACGTATCATATGATGAATAAAAATATATTAGGCAATAGACTGTATTTAACTGGGTGTATGCATCTTGGTGTTTGTCAATACCAATAAATAGTTCCGCCTAGTTTCTCTACTTTTATGTATGCACCCTGTACTGCTACTAGCATGTGTGTGTGTCTCTCCTTGGATTGGCTTTATCCCCCCTTTCTTCCTCATCTCCCCCTTGCTTATACTGCCTAAATCCCAGAGAAATATACAGCCTAGCCTTACTAATTCTCAAGAGCAATAGCAGTAGCACAGGCGGGTTGTTGTTATCCTCTGTTGGCTTTTGTGTGTAACTGCTACTAGTCCACACTAAGCAATTGCTTTGATAGACCCCCTGTTGTCTCATCCCCACTAGTATCTGGAATGATAAAGGCATTTTGGAGTAGTTGGCGTGTGGTGGTGTTCACCCCCTCTCTATATACACTCACTCACTGCTTCAGCAACTAATACTCTTACTACTACTCCAGAATTCAATATTGTTTCCGTTTTTGTTGTTCTTCTTTTTTGTAAAATTTATAGCTGATTTAATTATTAACAGCAATGTTTGGTGTTGCAGAAAAAGTTTTGAGAAATAAGAGTATTTTAATATTCTCTTATAAAGGCATTCGGTTTGCCGAACTATTTGATATAAACTAAATGTGCAGGCACAATGAGTCCAATTATTTTTACCCCTCGCTCGGGAACAGTTTCGCTTCCAACCGGTTGATGCGCCTGTGACCACCAATTAATCATTTTTATCAAAAGGTCAGTCAACCAGAAAACAATCACCCGGTTAATGTGGTGGTTGTTGAGCAAAAGTTTTCTTTCAACCAGTTGATTAACTGGTGAAAATAACGTTGTTTTGTAATGCCAAGTTAACAGCGGCAGAAGGCAAATTTTCGAAAAATTGGTTCGCCTTAAGGGACGATGCAAAAATTATACAAAAATGTCAAAAAAATGTTTTTTAAATTGGCGCCAAAACATTTTTCAGGGAATAAGGTCTGTATCGGGAGGGGAAGGGGATAAAGGAGGGCCACTAATTACAGAGGGCCCAATAAAAATAATATATTGAACATAATTTTGAATACTGAGGCCTACCGCATAAATAGCTCTGGTATGCATGTTTGGTCACATCCAGAGTCACTTTCGAGTGATTTGTGTCTAAGGTATGTGGGTGTGCGCATCTCAACTCCAAGCCCCCTCCATGCATCCAGAGTCACTTTCCAGTGATTTGTGTCTAAGGTATGTGGGTGTGCGCATCTCAACTCCAAGCCCTCCATGCATCCAGAGTCACTTTCCAGTGATTTGTGTCTGAGGTATGTGGTGTGCGCATCTCAACTCCAAGCCCTCCATGCACCCAGAGTCACTTTCCAGTGATTTGTGTCTAAGGTATGTGGGTGCGCATCTCAACTCCAAGCCCCTCCATGCACCCAGAGTCACTTTCCAGTGATTTGTGTCTAAGGTATGTGGGTGTGCGCATCTCAACTCCAAGCCCCCTCCATGCATCCAGAGTCACTTTCCAGTGATTTGTGTCTAAGGTATGTGGGTGTGCGCATCTCAACTCCAAGCCCCTCCATGCATCCAGAGTCACTTTCGAGTGATTTGTGTCTAAGGTATGTGGGTGTGCGCATCTCAACTCCAAGCCCCCTCCATGCATCCAGAGTCACTTTCCAGTGATTTGTGTCTAAGGTATGTGGGTGTTTAGAGCCCTGAAAACTGCGTTTTCAGATTTCCGGTAAAGTGTAATGTGGCCGTCTATTTTGTAGCCTTATTTCTTAGCTACAACATGATTTTATTTGCAAGCTTTTTAATAGGAAGAAAAAAATTACCGTCTTTTCCAAGTGAAACAGCAAAACATTACTCTCCCATTTTGCATATAGCCTACAGTTTAGTTTTAACGACTGTTCACGGCTTTTTAATATAACATTTTTCAAACGGAATGTCTAATCTTATATTAATAACCCTATCTAAAATAAAAAATTGCCGTATTTCCTTTAATAAACGCCCATTGGCGCTTATTTTTCAAAACCCCGAAAATTTGAATAATTCGGGCTCGATCTCGAAATTTTGAGTGCCAAAATCGAAAAAGTGGAATCATTAGAAGTGACAAGGGTTAGGAAAACGCAAAAAAGCGGTGTAAAATATTTGCTGTGGACTGAGATATAGGTGCTCAAAGTTTGAGGTGGGTGCTTATTAAAAGAAATACGGGAAGGCGACTCTGGTATAAAAGACATTTCTGGACTTGTTGTTTTCTAGGTAAGCAAAGAGTAATCTTTAGAATAGCGACACTCTAGATTGACGCCAACTCTAATTGATTTTTGGCGGAAACAGGGTAGAGCAAAATACGGTTTGTTTTGGAATTTGCTGTTTACCGTATTTTCTTTATTAGAAGGGCATGCCCATCTATTTTTCAACCCTTAAAAATAGCGAAATTGTCAATCAAAAATGGCCTTAACTCTGAAATCCTAGTCAAAAAATGAGGGGGTGCACGTCTATTAAAGACTGCCCTTCTAATAGAGAAAATACGGTAAATTGATTTTCTGCAGTAGATTTTCTAATTTCTATTTCTCTCCATTTAGTGTATACTTCTTCCGGTTCCGACAAAAACGACTCTCGATTTTGTGTATTTTTTAAATTTCATTCAAATTTCTGTTTTTAAAGTGTACGTGTGTTTGTTTTTTATAAATTAATCACTGAAGGCGCTAGTGAAGAATAGGGTTCCAAAAATCAGCTTGGTCCCCTGTTGTTTTATTTGTAAAAACAACAGGGGGGAACAAGCTGTTTTTTGGAACCCTATTCTATATTCTATAGCCATCACTGAATACTCTAAAGAAGCAACCTGTAATTACTTTAACCTATCAAATATCTCGATATAGTGCGGTCGCTTAGCGACTATATACCGTATTTCCTCTAATATAAGGCCCTCCCTAGAGGGTCAAATCAGGCATGGACACGGGCCGAATTTTGGCGGCCCGGCCCGCCTCTTTTTAGTCTTCAGCCCGGCCCGGGCCGGGCCGGGCCCGGAAGCCCTACTTCAGATATACTCAAAAATTTTCGACATTTCTTGAGAAAAACAAAGAGTCTTTATTTATATCCCAAAATCAAACAAATCAAATCAATCAGATGTAATCTTATTTTTTAACAATGATCGGCCAATACATATGGAGGAAATCGACGCTGCCGACAATTTCTCGCGAGTCTCTACCACCAGTTGACGCAACTTGCTGAACCACCTTTCATTTTCGGCCGAAGAAGCAGGTATGGAGAGGATTCTTCGCGCCACCTTTGCCAAACGGGGAAACTCTTCAGTGTTGCATCTCCAAAACTCGCCGAGATCCTTGGGAATGCTGGAGAACTTCTTCATCATGTAACGGTCGACCTCATTATCAGGCGTAGTCTCCTCCTCTTCTTGCAAAAACAGCGCATCAATAGATGAGGTTGGCTTATAAATGCTAGAGCTTGTCGCGTTCGAAGGTGGGTCTTGAACATCATCCATAATGTCGCGAAGATTTCGAAGCACCTGCAATGATGAAGTAGAGTTGCCAAAAAAAGATTAATACCGCAAAAATATCGGTATTTCTCTCGATTTTTGTAGAAAGTACGCTTTTAAAAGATACCAAAAACGCCGGTAACAATCTCGATATTTCGAAAATCGGTAATTTCGGCAATCCTATAATGAATCTCTGGTTGGGTGGTTTTGGCGGGAATTAAACCGGGTTTCAGGGCCGGGCCCGGCCCGGAGCTTTTTCGGCCCGGCCCGCAGCAGGTACGGCCCGGCCCGAAGCCCGGTGGGCCGGGCCATGCCCGGGCCGGCCCATGTCCACCCCTGGGTCAAATTACTTGCACCTTGCAAAAAATGTGAAAAAACTAGGGTTGGTTTATTGAACTGTCATTAAATATCGGTTTAATTAACCGGTTAAAAAGATCACAAATCATTTCATCAATAAACAATAACAATTTTCATCAAAGTTAGACAAATCAACATCAAACGTTTTTGAAGATTGGGAGTTGACTGTCTGTATAATGACAGTTGACTGTATAATAGGAGTCGGAAGCATATTTTTGAAGGAATCAACTGTAGCAGTTTTAACCACAATTGACTTGCCGGCTAAAAATATTAAATGACCAATCAAAAAACCGGGTAATTAACCCACTAAAACCGGTTAAAAACCATCACCCAACCCCAGAAGAAACTTTTTTTTGAATTTGCAATGAAGACGGAAAAAACGGATATTTAAGCGACGAATCCCTATATTGAAATCTGATTTTTTGTGTGAACATCTCTCGTTTTGTAAATAAACATTTGATGCCCGGCCTACTATTGCAGGAAATACGGTAGCGAAAGTTGAATGTTTAGCGAAAATTGACTATATATTAAACCTTTTATCGTAATGAAATATGACAGTCGCACTATGTTCTCCATCGGAAACGGAGAAAAAGCGCACTGTATCAAGAGTCGCATTATAGCGATAGCGCACTACAGCGGGGGTATGGTTCCTTTATATTTAAAATAAACCAACCGAATCATCGAAGATGACGCACTATAGCCAGAGTTGACTGTAGTACCTTTATTATTGTTTGGTGAATAAAATATGCTTTTGGTTAAAGTTGTGGGTCATTATGAAGTCGTCAAGGTAAAAATTATCAATTTAGTGTATATTTTCCAGGTCCCTTAAATAGAGAGTGGACTGTACTAAAATCACTTGGTCATCATCATATAACCACCTGAAAACTTCTGAAAAATCTATAGCACCCTCCTTGCAAAATTTACCCTAGGCAAACAAAGGGTGGAACAAAAGGCTTTTCCGGCACCTATACCCCGGCATATTTCCAATTTATTGGTCTGCTTTAATTTCACTTATTGCTGCCCCTTTCTTCTACTTCCAAATCCCCCTTAGCAATATATAGGCAGCAGCAGGGGTATTAGCCAGTTAATTGCGGCCATCTTCACTGATGCTGCTGATGGTGTATTACTAGCAATATATAATACTGCCAGTGCTAATAGCAATACTAGTCCATATTTTCAGGCAGCAGCAGCGACACAACAGCAATGCTGCGGCATACACCACCACCAAATGTTGTTGATATTATTAGTAGAGGTGCAGCTCCACTTATTACCTACTAATGCCTATTTTGGTAGTGGCCTGGTCTTCTTAAGGGCACCTTCTTATTGACCACCAAGTGATTGACACAATTTATTCCTGTCAATTTTACTATTACTAAACACTGCTATACTTGATAATAATCTAAGTTTTGCTTGAAACTCAACAAAATGTCGGGTAGGCAATTTTTTGAATATAAATTTGGTCCTCCCGTCTTTGACTTTGACTCTTTTTGTGTTAAGTTTAAAAATCTACTGTTTTGGGAATTATATTTTGTAGGACACAGGGTTGAAATGCCTTTGACAGTTAAAATTTGAAAATCAAAAATCTTGCTAGTTCTTAGTGTTGGGACTTGTGGTCCGAATACGAGAATCGGAATACGAGAAAGTTAAATCACCCGAGATTCTCGGCCACCTCAAACTCGACATCTCTAAAGTTGAACGGTGTGTTGCCGGCAGTCGACTATATCAAATATTTATTGCTGTCTGCATGGCATCCATACTGAGATAGTCACTTTTGGATATGACGCAGTCCCGTATGACGTTTTTGGAACAACTTTCGTTTTGAAAAACTATTTTATGAAGTGTGAATTATTGTGTGAAAATTTCATTTTATATCTACAAAAATGCTGTTTAAAATTTTTCGGCCAAATGATCCAAATCCGTAGCCTAAACTTACATACTTCTCAATAGTTAAAAAAAATTGCTTTTCGATAGTCAACTAATCTAAATTTTTACGTAAATTGCTGACTTATAATCATAATTTTGGTAAGTGATTGCTCAAACTGAGTGTTTTGAGACCATACCTCAACAAGCAACTGTATTTTTATGTGCACGCATTTTTTTAGTAATTTGTAAATCATGTTTAAACGACTTCTGATTGATTTTTATATGCTTAAAACGATAAAAAATTTGTTTTCTGACACTTTTCTATACAAAAAATGGACTATTTTTAATTTTTGACTAAAATATGACTTTTTGCCTTGGGGGACCTAGGTAAACCACTAGAAAAGGGTAAGTGTATACCCCCAATGGAATTTGAACATAGTTTTGTTAACTGGGGCCTACCGCATGAAGAAACTCTGGTATGCATGTTTCGTCATGCATCCAGAGTCACTTTCGAGTGATATATGTCTGAGGTATGTGGGTGTGCGCATCTCAACTCCAAGCCCCCTCCATGCATCCAGAGTCACTTTCGAGTGATATATGTCTGAGGTATGTGGGTGTGCGCATCTCATCTCCAAGCCCCCTCCATGCATCCAGAGTCACTTTCGAGTGATATATGTCTGAGGTATGTGGGTGTGCGCATCTCATCTCCAAGCCCCTCCATGCATCCAGAGTCACTTTCGAGTGATATATGTCTGAGGTATGTGGGTGTGCGCATCTCATCTCCAAGCCCCCTCCATGCATCCAGAGTCACTTTCGAGTGATATATGTCTGAGGTATGTGGGTGTGCGCATCTCATCTCCAAGCCCCCTCCATGCATCCAGAGTCACTTTCGAGTGATATATGTCTGAGGTATGTGGTGTGCGCATCTCATCTCCAAGCCCCCTCCATGCATCCAGAGTCACTTTCGAGTGATATATGTCTGAGGTATGTGGGTGTGCGCATCTCAACCCCTAGCCACCAAGCTTCCTGCGTCCCGAAGGAGGCTCACCTTTGTCCCCCAAGGCAAAAAGTCATGTTTTGATAAAAAAAAAAATTCAAGTTGTTTAAACATGGTTTACAAATTACTAAAAAATGAAACTACCCAAACGCTCCTAATCCCCCCCAGTAAATAAGTACCGAGTTACGTACCCTGACGTACTATTTGCTTATTCTAACTCTCGATAATTTTTTTTTAAATCAAGTAAAATCTGAAAAGATATATATATTTGTCTAAAAAATCACATGATTTCCAAATTATTTTAAAAAATGCATGTTCAGGCAGGTAATCGAGCCTAGCCAATTTTTATTTCATTTTTTATTTCTTGTGCAATGCATTTTAACCAAAATAAAATATCGTTTTTAATATTTCACCTTGATGTTGCTGTTCACTGCATTTACCAATAAACCACAAAGCTATTTTAAGCCAAAAAAAATTTGAGTCATAATTTTCAAGCATAGGAGCATTTTTTGCAATAACAATAAATTTGGAGCTATTGATTTCACATTTGCATTAGCTGTTGGGTGGGTAGTGATGGATGGCTGGTGTCCTGCCTTTGAACCACCCACCCAGCAGCAGCTAGTTTATTGACCTCTTCCAAATTAAAAAAGGGGCTCTAGAATAGCAAAAAAGGGATGAAAAATGGGTGGGGTTAGTCACACAGGGCCACACAGCCCACCCTCCCCCAATTGCATTTTTAATTGTGTTGGTTGGGGGCAAAGCGAGGGTGGTGGCATTGGCAGGGGCAACCTAACCAATGGCACTCCTATTTCAAGCAACACTGCTTTACAAAGTTATGGAAGGATGCAAAAAGTAGGGACTGAACGAAAATTTGAGGTCAATAAACAAATAAAAGCAGCAGTATACTAGCTTGTTTGGCATGCAAAATGAGATTTTAGAATTTTGAAAGATGCAGATTTGGATAAAACTAGAAGCAAGCCTCTTTCAGACATTTCATAAGAAATAGTTAACAGAAACAAATCTATGTTTTAGTAAAAAGTAATCAGAAAAGATTTATTTCAAATCGGGGCTGAATTTAAAAGGGTAAAAGACTTTGGAGCCAAAATATCTGTTGCAACCCAAATGTTCGGTTCTAGATGACAATTAGCGGTACTTATTTAGATTAGGCCACACCTCGACATTTTGTGTACATAGTCAAAAACCATTTTGATTACACAGAATTTATTATTTGCAAGGATACAAGGAAGATATTTGTGACCACAGATGATAGAAACAGTCTACACCAGAAAATAATTTCTGGTGTTTCAATAACCAATCTTCGAACATCAACGTCTTAAACATCAATCTTCAATAACGTCCGAGCTGTCTTCCCTTCCGGCTGTCCAAAAAACGGCTAAAAAAAGGGTTAGGAAAGCCGATGGAAAAAGGTACTTCTTTGGACCCCCCCATACTCGGATTTTTTGAAAAGTGACCCCAAGTGACCCCTTAAAAAAGGCTAAAAAAGGCTGGGAGGCAAAATTTTTTGGAAAAATTTTAAATTTTTTATCAGAAAGTGTTTAGAAATGTTTCTCTTATCGTGTTGCGGAGAAAATGAGTGTGGGGGTGATTTGGGGTCACTTTTCCAAAAACGCGACTGTTTGGGGGGGTTAGTGGGGCTAGGGTTGGAACTAAATAAGTGCCAAAAAAAATGGGACAATAGATAACCAGCACAATTTTTAAAAATATGACAGGACGGCAGATATCCGACCAAAAACGCAGGGATGGCTTACGACCACATTATCAAAAAATGTGTTCACTATGATTATCACACAAAAACGTAAAATATCAGTTCGCGACACTTTTTTGCTAGGGAATACAATCCATATACCAATCCAAGTAAAATGTAATATCACCTACCCATTATTTGCACATCATAGTAGCGATTTGGTTAGACACAAAAAATGTTTCTGAACTTTATATATAATTGTATCCCGTCTTCGACCTTAGCCGATTTCGAAACCTTAGCCGTTTAGGTGTCCATAACCTGATTTTTTTTAAGCGATCAAGACCAATTTCAGATATGTTATACAGCTCACGGAGCCTTTTTTAATATATAAGATTTAAGCGGTGCTAACAAAAAAAGCAAGTTGTGAACGCTGAAAGATATGAAAAGACATCTAAAGGGTTCTGCGCCGTCAAGGGTGGATCAGAACAACTGCAGTTAGATCAGGACTATTAAAGTTAGTCGTGGAGCAATGAGGATGGTTCAACACCGCTGGGGCTATATCTGAATCACTGAAGGTAGATCAAGACTAGTGAGGATATATCCGGACATTGATGGTGGTTCACGACCATTATGGTTGATCTTGACCATTGAGGGTGTCGCGAACCAATAGTGTCGCGAATTGACAGTGTTACGAACTGATAGTCGTTACACAAAAATACTGGAAAGTAAATGCGAATCATGTGTAAATGAGGTATAATGCAAGAATAAAATGTGTATGATTACAAAGTAGTAGTGCTAGCTAGCAGTTAGTTGTTGTTGTCAAGTTGGTAGTGTTTGCTAATCCACAAATACACTTGCACAGCCCGCCCCAGCTCCATTTCATACAAGATATTATTGATCGGAGTGAGCAAGCTGCAAGTGACGATGATCACTGCTTTTTGCTATACTCTACTTACCTACTACTTTTTGTTTTTTTGTTTGATTGTTGCAAATATGCGGACTTCACAACACACAATATTATTAGTCATCAGTTTTTCGACTTTTGTGCATTTCTGGGAAAAGACCAACAAAATGAATTAGAGAAATAAAGGTGTCAAAGAAAAAGACATCACAAAAATCAACTAATTGGAAATATTTGTGACGTGTGTGGTGGGCAATAAAATTCATAAATTTTTCGGACGATACGTAAAAATGCCCGCGTTTTGTGAAAATGTGCCCGCTATTGGATATACCTGTTATATTCTTTATATAAAGCGTAATTCTTGAACTGAAACCGCAGCATTTCGTAGTAAATGGATGGTATATTATACGGTCGTCAAAAACATGCGACTCAGTCCGCATTATAAAGGAGTTTCACAGAAAAGCGGGCAATTTTTCTCCTTTTTGACTAAAACGAAAAAAAGCGGGCACTTTTTTCACATAAAGCGGACACTTTTTCCCCAAACGCGGCCATTTTTCCGTTTTAACCAAATTTTTCATCCTTCATAAGATTTTGAAATTATGTTTTTAAGTGTCGACTTTTCTTGAGCCAAAAATTAATGATCTGGAGCCAGTATATAGCTGTATCTATACACTACTCTGTATCTTAATAATATAATTTTATTCTGTCATATTTTGCTTTTTGTATTATTTTTTTAGTTTTAGCTATTGGTTTTTTTATAAAAGCCATTATTTCGATCATCATAGCTCTTCGAAGGCTAAGATGGCACCTGGGTCCAGATGGTCGTGGGTTGAACCATAGGAGAACCACACAAAGATAGATATTATATACCGAATCAAATCGGGACTCAATGATAGGAACAGAAATTTAATAAGAATTTCGACATCTCATCAAGAAAAAAGTCACGACCGTTTAGAAGCAGGTTGCGCGAAAACCTATCTCACGGGTAATTTTTGTCGGGTTTCGAGCATAAGCAGATGACTGGTCATAAGCACACGGACGGCTAACGGGAAGCCATACACTTGTTTAAAAATATGGTCGCTATGGTTTTAAAACTCCGATTCTTTATCGGGGCTAATGTCACTTATATCGCATGTTCCCAAATGTGTGTTGTAAACACTTTTTGCAAGACAAATGATCAAAAAAAAATATAGAAACTCTTTTTTTCCAGGCTCCAGTGACCAAAACGGGATAAAAAATAAATAATAGAACATCCACGTACCCTTTCCAGGTGGCTTACCTTGGTCCTCCAAGGCAAAAAGTCAAATTTTGGTAAAAAAAATGAAAAATGTCCATCCGCCAACTAAAAACATGTTTTCTACCCAAATAACGACCAAGGAAGCTCAAAAAAGTGGTCAAAACACACTTTTGGGAACATGCGATACAAGGTACTGCTGCCTTTATCGGTACACGTAAGATAATCTGTCTTGTGCGCCATGTCTAGAAGGGTAGAGCCCCATCCCTTTTTGGTCAATTTTTTAATTCTTATGATTCTAGTCCGAAAAATTGACCAGCTTACAATAAAGGTTTTTGGCATAAAAAATTATCAATCTTCACAACAAACTAATGCCAATTTTGCAATAATTTGTAGTGTTTGCGTCAATGATGGCGGGGTCGATGGACGAGGATGATGGAGGTGCGGGAGCTGATGAGAGGGGCGATCTCTGGCAACAGACACTACAGGTAATGCCCCAATTCACACTTTATAAAATGCTAATACTTTTGTATTTCAGGCAGCCGTTGCGGCCACCACTCAGCCAGACAGTGCCAGGTAATCCACTCATTCACAGTCAACAAATTGGAAAATCTGTATTTCAGAAGACGTCAGACAGGCAGAAAACCGATGCGTGGGACACAGCCAGTGGAGCGCACAGAACGGTCACTGCTCTGTCTGACTATGCAGAACCCGATGAGGAGGGCCTGTATATCCATCACTGAATGGAGACCTTTCGAGTGGCTCATTCTGGTTACATTATTGCTTGTGACTACGACTATTTTAAAAATATATGCCCATTTTTAGCTAATGATATGTGCCAATTGCATAGCACTAGCCGTCTACCAGCCTTATCCAGCTCAAGACTCTGACACCAAAAACACCATTCTGGTAATATATTTCACACTTTGCAAAAACCAACAAAATTTAAGGTCCTCATAATTTTGGTGAATCACAAAGCTCAAACGAAGCGACTGAAATTTAATCAAAATTACCACGATATAGGGTCTACGTCATGGACATCGTTGATTTTCTAAAAATAGGGCAGTCATTTTTAACATAAAGGACCAAAGTGAAACGAAGGCCTCAGGGATTTTCTTGCAACTACCTTATCATATCTGTTGATGGGCCGGCCTGTGCTAGATTTCTCGCAAACTGGGACAGCATAGTTTAAAAAATCAGTTTTTGGGCCGTCCCCTTGAAAAAGTGAAGACGGGGCGGAGCCGAGAAAAATCGGACCCGTTCACAGGTGGCTGACTTTAATTAATAGTGGGTTTGCATGATCTGCAAGTGGTTATTGTCACATGTTGTCAGTTAGTGTCACTTCTTAGTCACCCGACTGCCTAGAATAAGCCTTTATACCTAAGCCAAGGACTGTGACAGTCTAAAGAAAGTTGGCTAAAAAGCAAAATCAACCGAACGAATCACAGTCAATGATCCAAAATATTGGTCCGATAGTATAGACTAATCCCTAGATGACCTAAAAACTGTCACCCAAACAATGGTCTACATTTATATTAACGCCAGTGCTCACAAAGGTTTCCTGTCAAAAAATATCCCTTGGTGCTCCCTGTGGTTTTCAAAATTGTATTTTGCAAAATTTGTCGTTTTCATCTGATTTTTTTATCATCCCTACAACAATTTGCAGAATTTTTTTTTGATATAAATAATAAAAAAATAGAAATATCATAGCAGCACTAGCTGTTGTCTGACGAGGACCAAGGCTTATTTTGAAAAAAGCAACACTAGGGGACCAAGGCATTATTTGGCGGCGTAGCCCCATGAGTATTAGAGTCAATGTTTTTGTTTTCAGGAGCAGGTGGAGTATTTGTTC
Source organism: Ditylenchus weischeri (assembly GCA_029231635.1). Classification (NCBI taxonomy): domain Eukaryota; kingdom Metazoa; phylum Nematoda; class Chromadorea; order Rhabditida; family Anguinidae; genus Ditylenchus; species Ditylenchus weischeri. The sequence goes on from JAMRYI010000227.1 coordinate 179,259, forward strand.
ATAGTGGTGTTCACAATAGAGTGTGTGCTCAAAGTGATTGCCTTGGGGTTTCTCTTTCATTCCGGTGCCTATTTGCGCAATGCATGGAACATACTCGATTTCATCATTGTGGTCATTGGGTATGTTGCTGTTTCTGATAAAAACCCTCATAATTACCCTCAATTTGCAGGTTGATCAGTACGGTTTTGTCACGCATGAACATCCAGGGTTTCGATGTCAAAGCCTTGCGGGCTTTCCGAGTGCTCCGACCTCTGAGACTAGTCTCTGGAGTGCCTAGTTAGTTTTTTGAGTTTGTGGTGCAGTTGTTATCAGTCCTGATTTGAAGGTTTGCAAGTAGTGTTGAATGCCATCCTAAGGGCCATGATTCCTTTGCTCCACATTGCTATGCTGGTCATGTTCGTCATCATCATCTATGCTATCATTGGATTGGAACTGTTTTGCGGCAAACTCCACTCCACATGGTTTGTCGACTTTTTACTAAAAGCCGGCAGTGGCGCCTGTGCATTTATGCCCACTGCCCCACAGTCAATTTATTCAAAATTTTTGAATGTTCAAACCCCTTATTGAAAACCCCTTTTTATTTGCAGTGTAGACAAAGTGACAGGAGAACTAGCGCAGAAAGATCCGTCTCCATGTGGTTTCTCTGGCAGTGCCTACCATTGTGAGCCTTCCTCTGTGTCAGCCATGATCCACCCACAGCACAGATGGGAGTGTGTCTCCAACACCACTTGGATGGGACCTAACAATGGAATCACTGTGTTTGACAACTTCGGTCTGGCTATGCTCACAGTCTTCCAGTGTGTCTCTTTAGAAGGCTGGACCGATGTACTTTATTGGGTATATCAACATTTGCTCTTAGCAAATGGTTTCATCAACTCTGATCTTTGGGTTTCAGGTAAATGATGCAGTGGGACCTGAGTGGCCATGGATTTATTTTGTTACCTTGGTCATTCTAGGCTCGTTTTTTGTGCTCAACCTTGTGTTAGGAGTACTTTCTGGGTAAAATTTTGAACCTGACAAAGGAATCTCACACAGTGTCCGTGCGATATTTCAAAACGGTATATACAATTCGATGGATCTTCGAAAAAGCGGCGCTACTAGCGAATACACCCCCACCCCCCTCAAGAATCTGACCTTCCCAAAATCGCTGTAACTATCCTTTGTAACAACAGGTTTAGGATTAGCCCTTAAGCTTAGGGGTAGGCTAGCGTATGAAAGTTGTGACTAACAATAGTTGGCTAAGGTGAACCTGACGCTTGCCACTAAGGTGAACCTGACGCTTGCCACTAAGGTGAACCTGACGCTTGCCACTAAGGTGAACCTGACGCTTGCCACTAAGGTGAACCTGACGCCTGCCACTCAGGTGAACCTGACGATAATCACTCAGGTTTATTATCATTACTTCATTAAAAATATCCGGAACAACAAATATGAATACAAAATAGTCTACTCAGCCAAATGAATTCTGGTCCACAGATAGCGACGATACAGAATATTGAACCATCAGAAAAGATGATATCGGTTCCTGAAATTTCTTGAACTGTAGCCAGGATACTTTTCTTCGACTTAATAGGCCAAGGCACGAAGACGTTAGAACCAACAATAACGCCAGGAGGCCCTGAACTTTGCAGACCAATTGCTCGCCAATATCTCCCTGGGCAGAGATTTCATCCACAAGCTCTTCATTCTGATTTTGGTCGAATTGCTCATTTGCCAATTCATCTGTTGCGATAGAAACCTCATCATTGGAGTCGCTTTCGCCGCCACCATCTTTAAGCATAGAATAGTCGATGTCGTCTTTACGTGTGCATCACGACAATCCATAAGCATTTGTACGAACGGATCGCTGAGAATGAGGGCAATAAAACAGAGTACATAATGTGGCGGCAAAAAGGAAAAATACATGTTCTTAAGGAGAATCAGAAATGATAGTCAGAAAATTAAAAAGTCAGAGTCAGAATCTTTCTGATTCTGACTCTGACTTTGAAAATGTTTGATTGTCATTCTGCCTCTGATTCTGATTTAAAATTTTCTGACTACAGTCAAACCTCGTTTATCCGGCACCCCCAAAAGTTCGTTCCCGCCTTGGGTTCGACACTTTCTTTAGCTCAATTTTCGAAGTCTTTTGCTAAATGTGATTCGCCAGTCTAGTCCGAAATATCGCAAGGATTTTGTTTTTGCCGGTCGTTTTTCCAAAAATTTTAAATTTTGCCATAAAGACCCGCGGACCTCTGTTATCCGGCACCTGATTTTCAAAAAGGGGTTCCGGATAACCGAGGTCCGCGGATCTTTATGGCGAAATTTAAAATTTTGGAAAAACGACCGGCAAAACTAGAATCCTTGCGATATTTTGGACTGGCGAATCACATTTAGCAAAAGACTCGAAAATGAGCTAAAGAGTGTCGGACAAACCTTTAAGAACTGGGGTACGGGATTTGACTGTATCATTTCTGATTCTGACATTGCTTTGAATTCTGCCTTTGACCCTTTCTGATTCTGGCTCTGTCTCTGACTATTGAAAACACTACTCCCAGTATCCGTTTTTCTTGGCTTATATATTTTTTGTAATTTTGTGCTTTGACATGCTTTTCGGTTTTTAATTTTTTAGCGCCAACTAATTTTTATTGTTCAAATTCAATTGATGTGATGATAATTTTTACGAATGACGAGCCGTGAGCAAAAAAAGGATATAGAAGTCAAATAAGCTTCAGAGAATTCGTTGCTCCCAAATTCCTTGGTCCGCCTGTTGTTTCCTCTGTTAATTCTGTTAATTAATTTTCGGGAGCAACGAATTCTCCGGTAGCACCACTTTTTCAAAGATCTATCGAATGGTATATACCGTTTTTCAGTATTTCACGGACATTATGTGAGATTTCCTTAAGGGCCCGGCCATACTTACCTGCAATTTGCAAATAAATTGCAAGTTTGTTGGGAAACTTGCAATATGCAATAATTTGCGGCAATTTATTGCATATTGCGTCTATACTTTTTATATTGCATTGCAATAAAATTGCGCAATTAGATTGCCGCAATTTATTTGCATGTTGCGTCTATACTTTTTGCATATTGCTGCAATTTATTTGCAGATTGCAGATTGCATGTTCAACATGCAATTTTTTTTTTGCATCTTTGTTTATGGTGTACTTTTGTACTTTTTCGTTCAGTTTTTACTTATTCTACATTTTTCTTTCTTTAGATTCAATTCGTGCACAAAGAGATATAAGAAATGCCGTCCGCGCTTGAGGATGCTAATGCTCTGTTCGGAGTATGTTATTGCTTTTAGTGATTCCTGTTTTTATATTACTGTTTCAGTTTGCTCACGCGACCTATGATGCTGGTGAGGATATTGGGAATAAGCTTGGGAATAAGCCGTGCACCGTGCTCGCCTATCGTATGTCGGAGACCGTCACAGAAGCAATGGTTGGTTATTATTGGTCGTCAATTAACGGACTCATTCGAAGTTAATATTTAGCTTCGCTTTGCATTCGGAACGTTGGATATTGAAACCCGTTCTATTTCTGTGCACCAAAGCGATGTCGACAAGTTCGCCTTCGTTTGCCTAAGCAGTACCGAAGAAGCTCGAGAGGTCTTGAAGTGCTCTGGCAAAAACATTCACGACGAATATGGAGCCGATCACGGTGAAATCAAATTTAAGATCCTCCGCTTTGCCAGTCGAAATATTCCGCCTTCTAAGACAGTGCACCTGGCTGGATTGCCAACTACTGCTACCAAGACCGAAGTTAGTTTGTCATTTTAGGCTTGTATTCAAGAGTGTTTACAGGTGGTGTCGTGGCTAGCATCTCTTGGAGTGCACGCTGCGTCGTTGGCTAATCGGATCTCTGGAGATGGATTCCGCACTCTATGGCTAACTTTTGTAAAGAAAGTTGATGCTGGTTATGCAGCTAACGTGCTTGATGGGGAGTCCTACGATGGTTCGCTCGTCCATGCTTCTTTTGCCTACCAAGATACCAAAAATGTGAAATAACTTGTTTCGTGCACATTTTCATTGTTTCAGTGTTGAATGAATAAAGTGGTTGATATTGAGTTATTAGTGACTTGTTATTTTGGCTGAATTTTGTTGCCTATGCTGTAATAAATCACATAAGACCATTCTAATTGTGTTACTTACAGTAATCCGCATGAGAACTCGATACGTTTTGCTGCTAGCGTCGATTTTGCTTCTCAGACGCCGAAGGAATGTGCATGGACATAAGAGAAGATATTATGTCCGACCAGTGCACTTCCGTGGAATCGAAACAAGTTACGAAATTTTTTACAGGCGAGTTCTTTCCACTTTTACTGCTCTTATTTATTTCTTAGCAGATATTACAACAGCGAACATCCGGATGATCTGAAGCAGTTTTGTCGTTTTACACCAAGCAAGTTTGATGAACTGTACGAACTGATAGAAAGCGAAATTACCGTGCACAAGTCGACTCATTTACGGCCAATAAAAGGAAAAGAACGATTAGTTACATTACTTCGGTAAACTGCAGAGATTTGTTATGTCAAGCCTGTAATGCGCTTTAGGTATTTACGCTTGGGGTGCTCGTTTCTGCTCTGTCTCATGAGTTCAAAATTGGAAAGCAAACCGCTGGTAAAATCGTTGGTGAGATGGCAAGATTGGTAAATCAAATTCTGGTTTCTGACTGGATGCCAATGCCTACTGCTCAAACTTGGGTTAGAAATGAAGTCGAATTTCGTGCACTTGGATTCCCTATGGCTGTTGGTGCAATTGATGGAAAGCATTTCTGGTGCAAAGTATGCACTTATATTTATCGGTATTTATCGGCATGAAAAGAAATTTTATTCAGCAACCAATGAACAGTGGATCGCTCAATTTCAACTACAAAGGATTCTATTCTATTGTAATGCTGGCGCTTGTCGACGCTTCAAGTCGTTTTCTTCTGGTAGAAGTAGGTGCAGCAGGGAGAAATTCCGACAGTACTCTCTACCAATCATCGCCAATCCGAGTGCACATAGAAGAAAGAAGTGAAATACCAGCTGGTAGGCCTCTTGGGAATGTAGGTGAAATGCCTCATGTTATTCTTGCTGATGGTGGTTTTGGATTGGCCGATTACATGATGACTCCGTTTCCTACTGCTACAACGAATACAAACGAAAGATCATTATACAACACCAGATTATCAAGGTAGTCATGGCAAATTTTTAGCTCCGGAGTCTAGCATTTATATTTTTAGTGCACGGAGAGTCGTTGAAAATGCTTTTGGTCAGCTGTGCAATAGGTTCCATCTATTCTTTCGTATCATGGAAGTCAATCCGGAAAAAGCTAGGGATCTAATATTTGCCGCAACTCTGCTGCATAACTTCCTTGGGCCGGATCCAGCATTTGAAGAAACCAGTGATGTTATCGCATTGGTGGATCAAAATCAGCAGCGAACTCCAGCCGCAACAAGAAGAGCGAGAATCATTCGTGATAAATTTGTTCAGTACTTTAGTTCATGATTGTTTTTGTGCACCTTGCAACGAATAAAGGTTTATTGGATAACATCGAACATAACAGACATCAAATCAACAACTAATTGAACTCATCTTCGTAATCCGCAATTATGTCTTCGGCACACTCTATTTGCTGGCGAACACTCTTTGCAAACTGGTTGGCTTCTTTGCGACTGATATTCAGGAGTTTCATATAAGTGCACTTGACCGTCTCAGCAAGAGTCACTGCTTGACTATCTGCCTCGAGATCCTTCTCCATTATCTTGCTAACCTTTTCGAATGCACGTTCAAGCGGATCTTCTGACTCCTTTCCTCGCTTTTTTCCTTTAGCAGCTGAGGTGCACGACATCTTGGGAGAACCAACCTTCGGAGGAGTCGATGCGTTTTCGCGCAATTCTTCTTTCTTTTCTTCTTCAACAAAAGCAGATACCTTATTTTGATTCTCCATTGGAATGTTGCTAAGCCTGACACTAAAACGAACATACTTATACTAATATGGATATCAAGCTAAAGATAACAACATAGGTACCTGCTTTCAGCTCCGTTTGGTGCACCGATTAGAAAATTAGCCATTTGATCAAAGTACTTCCACTTCCTGGGAGATTCGTCCGCAGCAAGTCCAGTGGAAGTAATGAGTTTTCTCTTAGACGAGTCGAAAGTCGTTTTCAAGTTTCGCCACGCTTTCTTTGCTGTTTCTCCTAAAACAAACAAAGAAAATGATCTAAATAAAGAAAAAGCAAAAAATTAACCATTTACACTGTGATCCGGAATAGTAATTGCCGATCCAATTTCCGTCCACAATGTATTGACGACATCCCGCTTGCAGTGGCTCGCATCCTTCGGATTCCAAACTGGTGCACGTATACGAACTTCCTCAATCAATTTTCCTTCTGAGCTTCAGTTACTTTCTCAAAATCCATCGGGAAAATGCAATCTGCATGTAGTAAATGTAGAATAAGTAAAAACTGAACGAAAAAGTACAAAAGTACACCATAAACAAAGATGCAAAAAAAAAATTGCATGTTGAACATGCAATCTGCAATCTGCAAATAAATTGCAGCAATATGCAAAAAGTATAGACGCAACATGCAAATAAATTGCGGCAATCTAATTGCGCAATTTTATTGCAATGCAATATGCAAAAAGTATAGACGCGACATGCAAACAAATTATGGCAATTTAATTGCGCAATTTTATTGCAAATTGCAGATTGCATGCAAAAAGTATGGCCGGGCCCTAAGGAATTTGGGTTGAGATGTGTGTTACTTTTATATTCATAATTGCAGTGAATTTTCCAAAGAAAGGGAAAAAGCGCGTGCCAGAGGTCTGTTCCAGAAATTCAGGGAGAAACAGCAACTGGAGGAGGATCTGAAAGGATATCTAGACTGGATCACTCAGGCCGAAGACATAGAACCAGTCAACGACGACGATCAAGTAGAGGACGAACAACAACAGTTTGGGGATGAAGTGGACGAGGAGGGGGAGGAGAGACTTGAAGAATCTCGGCCTGGTTGCATAGTCACTCGGTGGCGCAACTTCCAGAAGTTTAACCGAAGGTGCAGAAGGGCCTGCAGAAGACTGGTCAAGAGTCAAGGCTTCTACTGGCTGGTCATTGTGCTTGTACTGCTCAACACTCTAGTGCTCACTTCTGAACACTATGGTCAGGAGGAGTGGTTGGACCATTTCCAGAGTGAGTTATTTGGCTGGTTGACTATTTACAGTCAACTCTCGATTTAACGACACAGTTCGTTTTCGTTTTTGACCTAATTTTTGAAAGTTTTTTTAAGTTCTCAGGCAAATATTCCGAATTTATTATTATTATCCGAATTTTTCCGAAAAACAAAAAAAAATTGTTACTTAGACCCGCAAGGCTCGATTTAACCACACCCTTTCCAAAAATATGGTGTCGCTGAATCGAGTACTGCATGTCTAAGTGGCAAAATTATTTTATTTTTTTCAAAACGATCGGTAAAATCGGAATCTTTACGATTTTTCGCATCAGACTATCGAATCAGAATCTAGAAAACTTAAAAAATTAGGTTAAACAAATGTGGGACCCTAGGCGGGAACGAACTTTTTGGGGTGTCGTCAAATTGAGAGTCGATTTTCTAACAAGCAAAAATTGCAAGCGAAAATAAGAGATTGGGAATTTCAGACAGAGGCTCAAAATCCTATATTTGGTTTTATACCATCCACTTTACAGGCCTATAGTTGATATAGTTGGCCTATAGTTTAATTTGAAGTCGAAACCCTAGTAAAATCTAAAAAAAACTGGACTAAAAATCATAAAAATAAAAAATTTGGAAAAAACGAGACTCCAACATGTTAAATTTTAAAATACCGTAAAACCTCTATTAAACGGCCCCCCTACAGTTAACTATTTTCAAATTTGTTTTGGTTTTTCAACCCCCAACATCGTTTATTTTTTAAAACGTGCGACCACTCATTTTGTAGAGTTTGGAAAGATCTACAAAATGAGTGGTCATATGTTTAAAAAATAAACAATGTTAGGTTAAAAACAAATTTGAAAATAGTTAACTGTAGAGGGGCCATAGAGGTTTTACGGTAAGTCAAAATAATATTTTAAATTTTCGGTTAATTTCCAGCCGCAGCCAATCTGTTCTTTGTTGTATTGTTTTCAATGGAGATGTTTCTCAAGATATATTCTCTTGGATTTACTACCTACACTGCCTCACAGTTCAATCGTTTTGATTGTTTTGTTGTTATTAGGTGGGTTTTGAAATTATTTTTTAATTATCAAATTTAAATGCTAACTCAATATTGCGTATATTGCGTAAATACTGAAAAAGCTTTTTTGCCTATTATAAGATATAAAAAATATTAACTATTGTTGTTTAACAAATTTTTAAAAATTTTTAGCTCAATTGTTGAATTTATCCTAGTGTATTTCCAATTAATGAAACCTTTGGGTGTTTCTGTGCTTCGTTCTGCTCGTTTGCTTAGGATATTTAAGGCAAGAATTATACAATGCCCTTGCTATTCGCACTGATACCCTCTTATAGGTCACTAAATATTGGACTTCCCTGAGAAATCTGGTCTCATCTCTGCTCAATTCCTTGCGCTCTATCATGTCCCTACTGTTATTGCTTTTTCTCTTTATTGTTATCTTCGCCTTACTGGGAATGCAGGTGTTTGGTGGCAAATTTAACTTCAACCCTATGCAGCCCAAGCCAAGGGCTAATTTCGACACTTTTGTCCAGTCGCTGCTGACTGTATTCCAGGTAATGTTCAGGTCCTAGTTATTATTTACTTTTTGAATTTTTCTTCTTGTAGATTTTGACTGGTGAAGACTGGAATACAGTGATGTACAATGGTATAGAATCATTTGGTGGAGTGGGCACTTGGGGCATGACTGTCTCCATCTACTACATTGTGTTGTTTATATGTGGTAACTACATCTTGCTGAATGTATTTTTGGCCATTGCTGTTGACAATTTGGCTGATGCGGACAGTTTGACTAATGCTGAGAAGGAGGAGGAACAGACAGGTAATAAGGTTTAAGATATATAAGTTTGTCAAAGGCTAACTATCTGTTTCATCAAAGTATTAAATCAATATTAATAAATCTTATATAGTATTTGGCATGTGTGGGTGGGTGGTTAACGCTTTTTCACTTCGAAAGAACGGTCGTAGATAGCGAAATCACTTTTGTGGCTAATACCATCGTGTTCCCAGAATGTCAGCTTTCGTTTTAAAAAAAGAACAGGCGAAAAAAATGCGTTCTAATAGGGGATATACCTATTTTTATGGATGAAGTCATAGCCCCTCATTTGAAATTTCGAAATAACTGTACTATACAAATAACTGTACTGTACTTTACTATAGAGGCGCCGATAGGCGCCTGTGGTCCCTTGTTAATTAATATTTATAAGAATTAATATTAATAATCTAACTGCTAAGCAAAAATTTGAGAAACCTTCTGTATAAATTAATCACCGCATAGTTAAAGGACCATGGTTTTTGCGAGCATGCGGCATGTCTAAAATTTGAATTGGTGAGGGACAGTTCTCTTTATGGCTCTTTCACGGACTTCGACTGAGACTAAGACTTAGACTGAAACTAAAAAGTGTTCATAGAGCCAAAATAGTCTCAGTTTAAGGTGTTCTCGGACTGAGACTAAGAAATCACTAAGAACGTCTTTGTTTTATCTGTCCACCATGCACTGTCCACAATTTATACACAATTTTTATTTATTTATTCAAAAAATTTCTTCTTAAAAATCTACGCTAAAAACACTATTAAACGATTCGACAAGCCCTGTTCTTACGTCTTTTGCGTTGGCAACTTCTTCGGCTACAATGGTGTATATTCCACGCCAAGACTGCCATGGCTCTGTTTAAATCTGTTTCCTCCTGCATCTCTTCAGTAAAGAAATTGTGGAGCACACAGATGGCCCGACCTATGTTGTCAGCCATATCATGTGAGCATGCGAGCGGTTTCAATAACATCCTCCACTTCATTGCAACGACTTAGTCTGAGACTAAGAGGTGATCATGCAGCCAAAATAGTCTCAGTCTTAGTCTAAGTCTCAGTCCGTAAAAGAGCCATTAGTCTCACACTGTACCCTTTTAAGTAATTTCGAACGACTCAAAAGAGTACACTGTAATACCAAAGAGAAATATCTCCCACCAATACAAATTTTCGACATGCCGCCATGGTCCTTATTCAAAATATGGTCCTTTAAGTAAACCTTGTTGGTGATTAATAAAGTGCCCACAATGGATGTCGGAAATTGGATGTCGAAGTATTTGAGGTGCAAAATTTTTTGTTTCGTAAAGTAATTTTGGTTCTTGTGCATTATCGGGACTACCTGTTTTTACTGTCATTTATGCGTCCCACGATATTGAAAACATTAATTTTAATTATCTTATGGTTATCGTCCTTTATTCACAAGCATTATTAACGAGCGATACTGAAAGGCAAATTTGGAGGATAGAGCTCGGAAATGTCTTTGGCGTAAATGACAGTAAAACCAGGTAGTCCCGATAATGCATAAGAACCATAATTTTTATCTATTCTCAAGCTTGAAAATTAATTTTCCAAGTTGGGCTGGAAAAACGAAATTTCGAATTAGACTTTCGACTTCCTACCTCTGACTTCGACATCCGACTCCCGAAATTCATTGTAGGCGATCTATTTAAAACCTAGCGAGAACCTGAACAAACTAACGACTAGATAAAGTATCTACCGGATAACTAAACTATCCACAAATTTAAAAAACATATTTCAATTATAGTCGAACACCGACATAACGCTACTGTAAAAAAATTCATTTCGAGGTGGAATTGTATCTGGTTTGTAATATTAGAATCGAAACTGCGGTTATTTTTGAGATGACTTGTAAAATCACAATCTTTACGATTTTTCACGTGTTTTTTTACAAAATCATTTCGACAAAAGAGTCCGAAAAATTGAGGGTGAAAAGTATGACATCCTATGCGGAAACCAATGTATTAGGTCTAGGCTGTAATCAATCGACAATTCTGATATAATTTAATGCTAGTTTTTAACTTTCAATTTCTAATTTTTTTTAGAAATGGAGCTAGAAGAAGCCGAGGATGACTACGACGACGAGAAATACGATGAAAACGGTAATGAAGAGTTGCGCATCCGCTCCGACGACGATGATGAAGATGAGCCAGATGAAGCAGTGGGCGCTCGACCAAGACGTGTTTCTCATCTGGCCTCTCAGAAGAACCAAAAGCCCATACCTAAGGCATCTTCTTTGTTCATCCTGTCCCACACCAACCCTTTCCGAGTGTTCTGCAATAAAATAGTCAATCACAACTACTTCACCAACAGTGTCCTTATTTGTATTTTGGTGTCGAGTGCTATGTTGGCGGCGGAAGACCCGTTGCAGGCCAATTCCTATAGAAACACTATTCTCAACTATTTCGACTACTTCTTCACAACTGTGTTCACAGTCGAGATTACACTTAAAGTGGTTGTGTTTGGATTGGTGTTCCACAAAGGCTCTTTTTGCCGCAATGCCTTCAACTTGTTGGATATTCTTGTAGTTGCGGTCTCCCTTATCTCTTTTGTATTAAAATCAGGTATTTTTTAGCAATTTTTGGTATTGTTCAAAGTCAAAATTTGAAGAACCATGGTTTTTGAAGGCGTCGGCATGTGCAAAATTTGAATTGGCGGGGGACACTTCTCTTTCGTCTCTCACTTTACTTTTTTCGAGTCATTCGAAATAACTCAAAAGAGTGGAGTGCCAGACGAAAGAGAACTATCCCCCGCCAATTCGAATGTCGGTCTTGCCACTGCGTGCAAAAAACATGGTCCTTTAAATAAGGGCGTTTCCAGCTTCTAAAAATAAAATTCATAGAAAGTGGAAATTATTGTCGACTCGAATATTATTCGAAGATATTTGACTTTTTCGAATATCGAATATTCAAAAATTTCGAATATTCGACAACCCTAGAAAAACCTGGTTAGCAGAGGACCGACAATTTGTGAAAAAAATTGTCAAAATTATTTGAAAAGGATTTCACAAAGTTTAAAATTGTAAACAAACATTTAGATGCTATCTCGGTGGTTAAGATTCTGCGTGTATTAAGAGTGCTTCGACCTCTCAGGGCCATCAACAGAGCTAAAGGCACACTTTAACTTGTCCCAAAACATTCAATTTATCTCTGAATGGAATTTTAGGTCTGAAGCACGTGGTGCAATGTGTGATTGTGGCAGTGAAAACTATTGGTAACATCATGTTGATCACGTTTATGCTTCAGGTTTGATTCTCTTCAATACGAAGTTGTTTATTTATCTCTGAGCATACAGGGTGTCCGAAATACGCGCACATTTTTTTAACGAAAATTTTGTGGCATTGTGTTTTTCTATAAATTTTATGAACATTTTTTTTAAAGTTGACCACTCATTTTGTAGCTGACATTCCTAGCTACAAAATGAGTGGTCAACTTTAAAAAAATGTTTAAAAAATTGATAGAAAAACACAATGCCACAAAATTTTCGTTAAAAAAATGTGCGCGTAATTTTCGGACACCCTGTACTTGCTTAGGGAACAGCGTCAGTAGGCGGCCAAAAAATTTAGACAAATTTCGCACGTCCGAGGCCAGTTTATAAGGTTGAAGTAGGACGCCGCAATAGGCGAAAGTAAAATGGACGGTGCCTGGAACGAATTTTATCAAAAAGTTATGAAAAACTACAGAATTATGAAAATTTTTTAAAATAATTAGCTGTAACGTCATGGCTTTCCAAATGATTCGTAAGAGTATTTTGAGATTTGAATAAAATTTTGCTCAAAATTGAAAATTCTTAAAATTTTACTAGAAAAACGAGTTCCAGACTTGAAATGGCTTCTAGTTTTCAAAATTTTGTATTTTGAAAATTGTGTGTGGCTAGTTTGTAGCGTAAATACCCCGAAATAACCCCTCCTTCTTGGGTACTCTTCTCTTAAGTGAGCTCATCGTGAGTCCTCTTACAGAATGGTTCAAGGAAACTGAAGATACTGGCATGGAATGTCTAAACATAGTCAGAAATTCGAGTTCTGAAAAAGCCCACCCAGAATAGGTGACTATTCTGATATCGAAGTTTTGGGTGAGGAATTCGCTGTTTTGCAGTTATCAAACCGTGTTCTGCGCATTGCCGAAAAAACAAAATTCGGCATTTTCAATGCAAAAGAAGTTCCATATGACCTTTTGCCTTGTATTTGACGTAAAGTTTGGACTTTTGACTGGTCCATACAAAAATGAAAATCTGATATTTATGACCTACGTCTACTTTTCGATTTGCGTCAAATTTGCTTATAGTAAATTATTTAGATGAAAATTGAAGTCGTCCATGGTGGGGTCGAACTCATAACCTCAAGGAATTTCGTTATATAAAATGCTTTGACGGAAACCTTTACCACTACGCCATGCAAAACGTCTGAAGAAATCCAATTTCGGATCACTTGAACGTGCATTAAAAAAAATTCGGTATTTGACAAAAAAAACAATTCAATAAACTGCACTGGAAAAATCAAAAACGCATCAAATTTTGAAAAATCTCTCAAGATCACCAAATAATAATAAGGTTCGACAAATTAAAATTGAATAAAAGCATCAACCATTGGTGATTCCTGTTTGATCAAAACCTAATTTTGTTGTTCAGTTTATGTTCGCCATCATTGGAGTGCAGTTGTTCAAAGGAACTTTTTTTTCCTGCAATGACCTCTCCAAAATGACTGAAGTCGAGTGCAGAGGTGAATTCATCACTTACGAGGACGGCGACCCCAACAAACCACTGAGAATGAACAGGCTCTGGTCGCGCAATGACTTCAACTTTGACAATGTGATGGATGCTATGATCTCACTATTTGTTGTTTCCACTTTTGAGGGGTGGCCTGAGTGAGCTATCAAACAATAACTATTGAAAAATCAAATTCCATTTTTACTATTTTCAGTCTGCTCTATGTGGCCATCAATTCCAACGAAGAGGACCGTGGTCCAGTGTACAATGCTCGCCAGCCAGTTGCCATCTTTTTCATCACCTTCATTGTGGTCATTGCCTTCTTCATGATGAATATCTTTGTCGGTCTGTCATTTCTAATTCTCCCAATCAATCAATTGATTCTTTGCTTTTCTTGCAGGTTTCGTCATTGTCACATTTCAGAACGAGGGAGAGCGAGAGTATGAGAACTGTGAGCTGGACAAAAATCAGGTATAATTTTCAATTCAAAGGGACCCTCGTAAACTGTTAACTCTTGCTAGATCCTAAATAGTTAAAAAATCAGCCTGATGGACCAAGGCATGTCAAATTAAAAATTTTGTGGTCAAATCCAGTTATGGCCATTCACCTCTTTTTCATATTCAGTGCATCAAAGAAACATGGAAAGTCTTAAAGGGGGAGACAGTCATAAACGCATTGCTTAGGTCACACGGTGTTAATAGTCTGTGACAATGCGTGTATAAATGCTTAAGCCTCCCCCTTTAAATGTTGTTATTGGAAAAACCATAACTTTAGTGATCCCTAACAATCTCGAAAACGGAAATCAACAGGGCAAGAATCTACAGGGTGGCGCAAGAAATTCTGTAAACGCAGAACACCTTATATTTACGGGCGCTTTCATTTGGTATCAAGGTTATGGATCAAAGTTATGGGTGTTTGAAATCGGGCGAATTTCTTGCGCCACCCTGTACATCAGAGCTGCACTGCATATCCGATATCCGAAAAATGGCAAATTTTTTTTTTGAAAAAAAAAGATTTTTAAAATTTTTTTTTTGAATTTTTTGAGGAGTCATCCGATAACTGATATACGCCACTTTTTGACATCCGATGTCCGATCCGGTATTTTTTCTACCCGGTGCAGCCTTGATCTACATACACATAATTTTTCAGTGTTTTGAATTTTGTAATTTTCGGACATTTTTTATATAAGTAGAATCTTGCCCGTAGCATTCGCCGGCCACCATAGCTTATGAGCAAGTCGCGGGTTCGGTTCCTGCAGGCGGCCAGCTAGACTTATTGAGACTTTTTTAACTTTTTTACTACTAATTTATAAAATTAATTAAACTTTAATAACATCATTTTAAAGTTTCAAATGATTTTTTGACTAAAAACACTGTTTGTTGCCTTCCAAATTGGAGATAATATATTTAGTCTGAATTTTGGGTGGATTTTTATGATCAACCAGATTCTCTGCTATTTTTGAACAACTAAAAATATAGTAGTCTACCGTTTACAGTTAGTGAGGGTCTTCTATCAGTGTTCTCTGACTAATCTACATACTTTTCAGCGCAAATGCATTGAGTTTGCTTTAAAGGCCAAGCCGCACAGGAGGTACATTCCAAGGAACAGGTTCCAGTACAGAGTCTGGTGGTTTGTCACTTCCCAGTTCTTTGAATACGCCATTTTCATCATCATCCTTCTCAATACAGTCAGTTTGTTTGCATCCTGCCACAGTTAACTCTCTTATTTTGTCCAATTTTGCAGACAACTTTGGCCATGAAGCACTACCCTCCAGACCCTTACATGGACAATATTCTTGACATACTCAACCTTATTTTCACGGGTGTTTTCGCATTCGAAGCCTTGTTCAAAGTGATCGCCTTGAATCCAAAAGTTGGTTTAGTTTTGATTGACTGAGTAATTGAGCTTTTGTTTCAGAACTACTTTGGTGACCGCTGGAACTCTTTTGACTTTGTCATTGTGCTGGGCAGTTTCATTGACATCATCTACGGCAAGCTGAGTCCTGGTTCCAACATCATCTCCATTAACTTCTTTCGCCTTTTTCGTGTCATGCGACTAGTCAAACTACTGAGTAGAGGAGAGGGCATCAGAACACTTCTTTGGACTTTCATGAAATCTTTTCAGGTGAGAATAGTATTTTTGGAAAAAGGTCTAGCCCCTGTCTGCTTGCCATGAATTTGTTGGAAAATAGTGCTGAAGTATAGTAGTGGTGATGACATTAGGCACTTTTACATGAAGGGTGTAAGAATGGAACCATGAAAATTCCAAAATAGTTTCTTCCAGAATTTGGGGTGGTTGCAGGTTGTCCAAAAATATAAAGGAAATTTGTCAATCCGAAAAACGTCTCACCTGATATGGAGCCTAACTTATGACTCCATAAACCAATCTAAAAAATTCTGTTACACCACCCAAATGTGCGTAATGAAGTTGCATATAGTCAACTGTCATAAGCATGGGAGCCAGACCGGACTTACAAAAAAAGGGACAGACTGGAAATAGTACAGTTGTGATGTCCTGGTTGAGCCAAATCACAACAGTGGTCCCAATAGGTGCCATTTTGGGTAGGAGTATACCGTTTGGGTGTCAGCTAAAAATGCCTCTAAAATGGCTAGGTGTTGCTGTTTTATTACTTTTTATCGTTTTTATATTTATTCTATTGCAGTACAAATTTTTTAACGTTGCCATGCACTATTTTAGTCGTATCGTTTTTGCAGAAAAGCGAGATGTCCCTTAACCTCATTCGCTTGTGCGACCTCTGCAGAGATAAAGAGAAAACGCTAACCGCTCTTCAACAATGGAAGCTTATTCCGGAAGAAGGAAGTTACGCATGCCCCCGATGCAGCCAGCCACATACCTGTAATCTAGCCAAGTACATGTTTAAATAGGTTTGTGAAGAAAAAAGATTGACAGAACAGAAGAATTCTTCCGGGCTTTATTACAATCCAGCTAGAAATGTGCCCGCCAGCCCGGATTACGAAGAAGATGACCAGGACATAATAGAAAAGGCTGGATTTGACGATCGAATTGTTTGTTTATATTGAATAAACTATGTGTTGGTTAGTACTTGCACCTATTTTGTATATACAGTCGACGCTCGTCAAAGGACCAACAAAATGGTGTCGTTATAAAGTTCCTAATTCTCGGACCACACCACTTAGAAGAGTTTGTGCGTCTATGGTCAGAGTATGATCCAGATGCTAAAGGCAGGATCAAGCATTTGGATGTGGTCAGAAAACCTTCATTACTGTAAAAAATCGTTATAAGTTGACCCATCTATAATATTTCGTTTTTTCTCCCACAAAAATATTTTTTTGGCGAAAAAAGTTCCTAATGTTGAACCGCTCCAACTGATTATGTATTGTTGCAGGCCCTTCCATATGTTGCCTTGCTAATTGTGCTGCTCTTCTTCATCTATGCTGTCATTGGGATGCAGGTGTTTGGCAAAGTGGCTCTGGACGATGACACACAAATACACAGGAACAACAACTTCCACACCTTTCCAATGGCTGTGCTCGTCTTGTTCAGGTGCATTACTTTCACTACAACAATCTAATCAATAATCTAAAATGTTTTAGGTCAGCCACTGGAGAAGCATGGCAGGAGATTATGCTCAGTTGTTCAGGTAATTATATTTTTGAAGTAGCAAGCTGGTGATCGCGATTTGTACAGAGCGCGAAGATGTGAAATGTGACCCAGCCAGTGATGACTTCAAACGAGACCCAAACGCCTTATGTGGAGTTGACTTTGCCTATCCCTACTTTATCTCTTTCTTCATGTTGTGCTCTTTCCTAGTAAGTCGAAATTGTTTTTGGTGTGCCATCAATCAATATTGCAGGTCATCAATCTCTTTGTGGCTGTCATCATGGATAACTTTGACTACCTGACGAGAGATTGGAGTATTCTCGGACCACACCACTTAGAAGAGTTTGTGCGTCTATGGTCAGAGTATGATCCAGATGCTAAAGGCAGGATCAAGCATTTGGATGTGGTCAGAAAACCTTCATTACTGTAAAAAATTCGAAAATCATCAGTTATTTTATTTCAGGTCACACTACTCAGAAAAATTTCACCACCTCTTGGGTTTGGTAAGCTGTGCCCTCATAGGTTGGCCTGCAAGGTAACTATTTTGAATTTTATCAATCAGTTGTCTTCGGTATCTTAAGAAAATTGACTACTTAAAAAATTGGTCTCTATATGTGTTGAGGTTGCCCTTGCCAAAAATATCATGGTCCCTTTATTCTTTTTTTTTCGGGTTTTTTTCCAAAATTTTGACCTTGGTCCCCCTGTTGTTTTAGAATTATTTTTTTCCAAAATTTTTTGATTTTTTGTCTTCATTTTTTGAATTTATCTAGCAGTTTGATTTCTGGTGCAGTAAATGTTATAGAATACGAATAATTTATTTAATACATAATACGCATTGTGGGTCCTAAAGAAATCGATGGCCTTGATCGATGGCAGCAAAAGGGCAATGAGCACTGAATAAAAAGCATATTTTTGGTTAAATACCCTGAAATGTCTATATTTTAAGCAAATGTCCTTATTTTTGAAAAAAATAACTGCCAAAAATTCTAAAAAGGGGGATCTGCCTGGCCAGAAATCGGGTACAAAATTTGCAAACATGGGTCAAGTAGCCTGCAAATATCTCATTCTCCTACTTTTAGCGCCTAGTCTCAATGAACATGCCCCTAAATTCGGACGGAACAGTCTGTTTCAACGCCACCTTGTTTGCTCTGGTCCGTACCAACCTTAAAATATACACAGAGGGCAACATCGACGAGGCTAACGAACAACTCAGAGCTGCTATAAGGAGGATATGGAAAAGGACACCGATGAAAATGTTGGATGAGGTGGTGCCTCCAGCTGGAAGTAGGCCATTTGACAACTGTATCATTGTAATTAGCAATCCAAATGTTTAGGAGACGATGAAGTGACTGTGGGCAAATTCTATGCCACCTTTCTTATTCAAGATTATTTCCGTCGCTTCAAAAAGAGAAAAGAACTGGAAGTCAAGGGAGATGCTCCGACCGCCGATGCCCAGGCCATGGCTCTGCAGGTATGCCTATATTTTGGAAGAGCATGGTTCCTTGTCTGGGCTGCTGTTTAATTTGTATACTCAATCATTTTCAGGGGTAATTTTCTGAGATCGAAACATTTGGTGGAATTGTATTTTAGCTCTGATGTTTTTTTGCAGAAACTTAGATTAAAGTCGAATAACAAAGGTTGCCCACAGTGAAGGTAGAAAATCAGGGGTTAGTAAACCGATCATAACTTTCTATTTTTCCTGTCCTCATATCAAAAAGTTTTTTTTGGAGAGTGGAACTTGAAAACGGATAAAATCATTTGACAAAACGAAAAAATTTCACAAGACATAGCATAGTCCACCGCGTCTCGGCGATCGGCGCCGTCTCAGACGGAACGCAGGGCGGTCAGCACAATAAAAAGAATGGAACGGGACGGTGGGATGGACGCCAGCCAATTTTTAAAAAATGTGGTCCCGTTGTAGTCACCGTGCTACACAATAGATTTTGCATTAAATATTACTACGACACAAAAATAAATATAATTTCAGGCTGGTTTGCGGACCCTTCACGATATTGGTCCAGAATTGAAAAGAGCCATCTCCGGAAATCTGGACACCGACTTTGTCACCGAAATTGAAGAACCTCAACACAGGGTAAATATAGTTTGATAGAAATTAGCTTTCTCGTTGCTTGATTCCATCCTATTTTACTTTGCTTATAATTAGTCCAGTGTGTTGGTAGTAGTAAATGTGAACTTTCCAGCGCACCCATTCCTCTTCAACAATATAGTGAATGCACTGAGTGGAAGTGGCAAGCCCGACCAGCAACAGGTCTATGGTGAGAGCAGAGAGGACCGCAAACTATTGCCTATGCAAAGTTGGTTTTATACTTTTTGTGGGGTGCAGGTCGTACTTTTGGGTCAAAATGAGGCGTAAAACCTTAAGTGAAGACCCCCCAATCCCACCCCTCCAAAGAGTATGAGCTCCCTAGCCGTCAAACACCAAAGAGTACGAGTTCTCTAACCATTTTCAGGCTCAGACAGCTCATACTCTTTGGTGAGAGGGGTGCACTTGGGGTGCTGTCAAAATTAGGGTACCTGTTAGGCTTAGCCCCCACTCTATTTTGAACTTACCGGGTTTTGATCTTATTCTACCGTACCCAGATACTTATTCGGTTGATACCGCATGTCAGAAAAGCAGCTGTTAGAAATCATTTGGCCCTATATAAAAATAGCTCTTATTCTTTCCCGGGTCCCTTGTTAATTTTTTGGTTTTAAGCTTAGGCGCTGAAAACCGTATTTCTTAGGGTTGCCCAATCCGAATACCGTATTTTCTGTATTAAACGCCCCCTCTATAATAAAGGCCCCCCTCAAGGACCTATATGTCAGCCCAAAAAAATAATTTTGCGAATCTGTTTTTTGCGTTTTCTTAGTTAGCATGAGTTTAACTGATTCCACTTTTCAGATTTTAGTTGAGCACCCAAAAATTTCAAAATCGACCCAAATTTTTTCCGACTTTCTTGGGGTTGAAAAATAAACGCCCCAGAGCGTTTAAGGTCGTTTTACTAGAGGAAATACGGTAGGCTAGCGTAAATTAGGAACTCACTCAAGCATTATTTTCCTTACATTAAACGTATCAAATCCATCCTAACTTATTGTGGTCTACCCTGTGCCTGAGCACAAACCAAAGAGGAGTTATAGGAGGAGGGTTAAACTCGGATTTGCTACGCTGCCAGCTCTACCAAAGCTATCGCGTTTGACATTGCTGAATTTTTAAACATAATTCTTGCTACAAGCTTCAGTATTCACCTAATTTATTCCATTTTTCGTCAAAAATTTCTCGAAACCAGATACTTCCATGCTCTCAGAGCCATGTGATTGAGCAGTGGAGAAGGAGGAATTAGCATTTGTTGGGTTATGTACAAAACAAATAAAGATTCTTGCAAACCCCCTCCCTATTGTTTGTCTAGTGTCTTTGGCCCCCCACTTTTATTATTCTTCTTCACTCCCTTTCCTAGGCCCAAATTCCTGGCCTACCAACTTTTTTATTGCTTATTGTCCCTTGTTTTTATAAGCAATAAATATATTTGTGTGTCTCCTACATGCTTTCTAGCTTGTTTCAATAAAACCTTGACGTTTTAAAAAAATTTAATATTTTAGATGTACAGTTGACTGTCGATTTAACGTACACCTGAAATCGGTCCTTAGGATTAACTTTGAACCAATAGTCGGGCAATGAAGAGTCGGGTCTCATTTTCGCCTTTGTTCCCTTGCTCTTTTTAAAACGTGCACAAAAACAAGGGCACGGCCTATCAAAACGCGCAAAAAGGTGCGTATTGGATTTCTGGACGTGGGGCAGTGGGTAAAGCTTTCCGTCACACCATTTTACATAGCAAAAAAGGCGATTTTCCTTGAAGTCACGAGTTCAACCTCAAGACTTAAAGACGTGTGAAAACTAGAAACCATTTTAAGCCTACAACTCCAGTTTTTTGATTTCCCCTCAAAAATTTGCTTGAAGCTCAAAATGCACCTTTTTGAACGTCTTGAAAGGCCGTGAAGGAGTGGACCCAGGTGAAAAATACGACCCGACTATTCACTAGAATCAATTTTGGTAAAATTGCAGTTGAGGCATCCCGAACCACTTTAGGCATCCTTAAAAAGTCTAGGCATCTTTAACTGTATTCGATAATATCATGTACATGTAGAGCATAAAAGACAATTTTTCGCGCTACCTGATCATGCTCTAACAGCCCCTATCAGACCATCTCACCAACCACCCTCCCCCCTTTCCAAACAGCTACTTGCTTATGCCTTCCGACCCCCAATTGTCGGACCTACAGTCTTTACCCCTAAAAATCATGTTTTATAGAGTGTCTAAAACAATTTTCAAGTTATAATTTTGCCATAAAAAGACGAGAAAACACTTTATAACGGGTCAAAGGGCCGTATTGAGAGGGGAAAGGACAAAATAGGGCCACTAATTTAATATAAGGCCTTGCTGACAAAAAAAGATGTGAACGTAATTTTGAATACTGGGGTCTACCGCATAAGTAGCTCTGGGAAGAATGTTTTTTCATGCATCCAGAGCCACTTTCGAGTGATTTGTGTCTAAGGTATGTGAGTGTAAGCATAGTCCAATCCCCCTGTGCCCCCTTCGGAGGCGCAGGTGGCTTGGAGGTTAGAGATGCGCGCATTCACTTACCTTAGACATGATTCCAAGAAGCACTCTTGATCATAAAATGCATATAGAGTCTCTTGTTTTTCATGGCCAAAGTTGAAAAATATGGTAAAACAGTTAAAAACCAGGTAAAAACGCCCTCAAAAAATTGACCCCTTATTATTCCCTCTCCCTTATAATACACCCCATAATTTCTTTAAAACTGCTTTTTAGTCTTTTATAGCAAAACTATTGCTTAAAAATAGTTTTTGACTACTCCTAAAAAATCGCACTTTATAAGGATGCACAAACTGCAATTGAGCCTCAATTTTTTCATGCCTATCATACAACCTACCTTTGATATAACGCCACCCTTTGGACTGACCTTATAAATATGAATTGCCTAAATATCTGCAGAAATTCAAATTAAAAAGCAGATTTTTTTGTTGTTGATTGGTAAGATAGGACCATAAATTAAACAGTCCATTTTATAAAGGTCGATATTGTAGCTTATGGTCATAAGATCTTAGAAAATTGAAAAATTTAGAAAAAAAATTGGTCGCTTTATATAAAAGAACAGAAATAAATTCATAAGAACCATCGTGAATTATCCTATGTCCACTTCGAATCCCAAACTTTTTCTGCACAAAAACTTCCTTTTTTTCAACTAAGCATTTTCCCCAACTTCATTTCAAATCTTTTAAAAAGGCAATATTTTGGTGGCAGTGCAACCAGCCAAGAAACACTTATTTGATTGACTTGCCAAAGTGGGGGTGCACTCCCAAACTTTAATTTAGCAAAGGAAATGAACCAAAATGTTTCTTTTATAAGAAGAGGAGGCACTAGCGCTCTTGAATTTGTGTCCTTCTAGTCAGCTGTCCTATATATAAGTTGTGTTGCAGGAGGAGGACTGTCACCAACTCACTCCATTGCTACCGCCGATCTGATGTCCTCCAATGGCCAGCACCATCGCCTGCTTCACAGGGGCATGCCCACCAACAGGTTGGTTGTTGTTTTCTATTCTTGTACAAAATTTTGAATGATTAGTTCTGTGACATAACATCGGTCTTGGATGATTGCGATTTTAGTTGGGTAATAAGACAGTTATTTGTCTTTGAATATCTATTTTGCAGAGCAATACCTATTCGCAGAATAAAGTTCGTGAGAAAATTATAAAAGCTGCTAAAGTCGATGAGGAGTAGCAAAATGTTAAATGTGGTCCGAACCATGTACAATTGTACAGGGTGTCCCACGAAATGTAAAAACTTTTAAACGGCCATAAATTTTCTCATAGACCGTTTGTTGAGCTCAGCACACAAAATTATGCTCTAGGCTGATAAAAAAACAACAGAAAATAAAAAACGATTTGGGGGACACATTTAAGAATATTTAGGGACATTTTTCAGCGATTCGGGGCCATTTTTCAGTAATTTGGGGACAAAATTAATTACCACCCTTCTTGAAAATCTGGTTTTACAGATCCACTTAGTTTTTAATAAGAAGAGATTTTAGTGTGTAATGTCAAAAAAAATTTGCTTGGTCCCCCCTGTGGTTTGGGTCATGCCTATGCAGAGGCCATCCACACACCTAAACCACAGGAGGACCAAGAAAAAATCGTGTTTTTACATTATATGCCAGAGAAGATTTTGTTATGAAGTAAGTGGATCTGTAAAAACAGATGTTCAAAAAACGGATTATAAGAAAAGTTGTGGCCGTCTAAAAAGCGTCCACATTTCTTAGGACACCATGTAGAAAACATATTTTGATTTGCTTCATTGAGGCCACCGATATAGTGTGCATTTTCTTAACATAAGAAGAAATATTCCAACAAAATGTGGTGATTCCACAGTGAAAAAATTCCAAAAATTTAGTGGCATACACTTTCTCCAATATTTTTGCGAAATTACGACAAGGTGAATATTAGTGCCCGAAATTTGTTAAGCTGTGTTAGCGTATTCCGAACCAAAAACAGAATAATGCTCCCACGAATGGAAATAAATATTTTATGATTTTCAAAAACATTTGCTAGGATATGTCCCACTATTTTTGGAAGTTGTGTGGTTTAGGATATTAGCTCATTTTATCTTTCAATCTCCTGTAAATTTTGGTTAATTCAGTTCAATCAACATTCCCTTTTCCATCCGCCAAAACAATCATCGAGATGGTGGTTTGCCGGCATCCTTGCTAGGCCGACCAGTCATGAACCACAACAATTACCATGACCAGATAGACCACTCCTACTATCCTGGAGAATATGTCCAACAACAGCAAGCAGCACCACCCAAAATGAATGGGTCGGCCAGAAGAGCGCTGCCCAACCTGGCCATGTTGTATGGCGGTAGAGGAGGGGGCAGACAGTTCTCCACCGAAAGTCAACAACCTCTGAATGACTCCAGAGATTCTTCTCAAGGCCCTCCTAGTACTGGAGGCAACCCTGCTAGTGCTCAACACAGGAATTTGGCCTACAATAGATTCAACCCCTCAGATCCACAGAGATTCATTTTTGTGAATAGAAAGTAGGTTACTTTTGGTTTTGAAGTCTCTAGTTCGTCTGGATGCCTGCTAACTTTTTTCACTTATTTTACATCGGTTTTTAAGTAAACAAAGCGAAAAATCTAATTGAAGCAAATAATTTTGTTTTTTTCATCATGTGTAAAACTACAAATTTAACCCTATGATTACTTTTAAAAATTACAACAAAAATCGAAAGAAAAACGTCGAAATAAAATTTACTGCCGGAATCAACTGTGGCGGTACAGTTTACTGTCATTTGTACAGTTAACCATAGTTAACTGTAGAGTTAAAGTGCTCCAGTAAGTTTTAAAAGGTTTTAAACTGCAATACACTCCAATTTAGTGGCTCCCTAGACCTCTATATCGACGTTGTACTGTACGAATAACACGAACCCACTATTTGTTTACCGATTAAATTCATTAAATTGATAAAAATTATAACCCTGGGTTACTTACCGGCATTATGGTAAGTTACCGGTGGTTACCAGTAAGGTACCGCAATTTCAACTTACCGATCGGTATATAAAAAAAGATAACTTGCAGCATGCCCACCGACTCAGATGAAGAGGACTGGTATGAGCGGAGGAAAAGAATAGATGCAGAAGACATGAATAGAGGTGTTGATGGCCACATCCAACCACCTCTTTCTCGGCCCATGTTGCTTGCCCGCAACCAGGCCTTTGCCATGGCCGGTCTGCCATCTGACTACGTGGATGATGTGTATGAAGCGACATACAGGTTGGTGCTAGCAAACGCGCTCTCATTCACTGTATTAAACATCCTTCAGACCCGCTCCCGATGGCAAAAGTGTCCGGCTACCTTATGCTCCTCAAGGCCGCACAGTTATGCGATCAGCTAATCCAGGTAATCTATTAGTTGAAAATAGTTTAGTTTGCGCGAGACAGGTTAATGACCGCATCTTATAATACCAAATTTAACTTTTTTTAAATTTATATTTGGGCAACCAAACTTAAACCCGGTATTATTGAGCAGGCCCCATGGACCTTGACTTTTTTAACTCTTTCTTTTTTGAGTTTTTTTTGAGAAAAAAAGTGATTCGTCAGTCTAAACCGGTCGTTTCTGAATTTTGCCATTTAGGCACGTAATTCTCGATTCAATGCACATCCTTTAATAATTTAGGCGAAGTTTGTGGCGCTGCACATCTGAATGGCAAAATTTTTGGGGTTTCTTAAAAGGGCCAGCAAAATCGAAATCTTTGCAATATTTACGAGTAGATTGACGAATCAAAATTAACAAAATAACTTAAAAATTTGATTGAAAAAGTGTGGGACCGCAGGTGGAATCTAGATCGCTCATTATTACGTTTTCTTAAATATTTTTTCCTAGTCTAAAATCCACTAGCGGACTCAATTTACTCCTTCATATTTACTAGGAAATATTTCTAATTTTCAGGCGAGGCTGAGCACTGGCAGCAACAACAAAACAGGTATAGCAGTCAGCCACCCATATTCCAGCCTCATACAGGAGGAACTCCAAACATGCAAGATGCAGGGCCTAGATTAGCAAATAGACTCGTGGGAGAGGCACTACAATTAGGCAGGTACATGGATCCTGGAGTAGTTGAGGTGGCTAGAAGAGAGCTGGCTGAAGCCTACGAACTGGATGACAGGCAGATGGACAGAGTCGCCTTCTGCCTAACTGATACCACCAACTACGGCAATGGAGTGAGTGGAGGAGGGGTGGGATTGGAACATGTGGGTGGTTATCAACCAGAGGAGTTGAATGACATCAACCAGTACTCTCAGGTCAGACTTAATCTATTTTCAATGGAGTTGAGCTCGTAGCCAATATTAAATTTATGTGTTTTTGACTTACGATTAACACCCACTCACCCCGAGTCAGATTTTGCTCCCGCGATAACTGTAGAATGTTTCGTATAATACATGAGAAATTCTACAGTTAACGAGGGACCACAAGGGACCACACAGACCCAAAAAATGGAAATTTTGTTTTGAAAAAAAATACCCGTGATAGGGTCCTCAGAGTGACACCCGGGAGGGTCCCTTGTCAGAATAAGTGGGCGTTTTTGCTGAATTAGAAAAAACATTATGGAACAGAAAGTAAAAAAGAAGCTTTTTTGGCCAAAAGAAAATTTTTTTTTGGAGGCGCTTCATATTTTAATCCCATCTGAATCCAATTTCCAGCCAATTATCCAGCTAATTGCACTATTTTTTACCTAAAGTTTGAAAAAATCATTTATTCACACTTTTTAATCATTTTTGTTAAAAAAATTGCCTTGGTCCCTCCAGCTGAATTGACTGGTGGGTGAACTGGTATCCTTTAATTTAGCCGAAAATCCATTAGCATACCCATCTGAAATCAACATAGCCAATATAGCCATCAATATGAAACTTTTTCAAAGTATCATAAATAAAAAGTGTGCTTAAATTTCAGCGATCACTATTAAGACCAGCCAGCAGTTCTAGCCGTATGAATACTGGTCTACCCCCTTCTTCTTCGCAGGAATCTCAGGAAGACGATCTACTTTTAGTCACAACTTTATAATATGCATCATTGACTTTATTATTTTATTGTTGGGTGTGCTAACTTAGTCTAGTCTTGTTGGTATAGGGTAGTTTGCCTAATACCCAGCTAAACTTGGTAATTAGCAGTGTTATTTCCTCACTTGCTAGTGTTTTTCCCTGTTCATGAGTATCTATTGTATTAATTATTATTAAAAAAAGAAATCTTTTCCAAAATTTATTTCAACAATCTGGCGCTAGTATAGAATACCCCCCCCGGGCCCAAAAATCAGACTTTCTAAAAATCGTTGTAACTACCCTTTGGAACAACAAGTTTAGGCTTAGCCCTTAGGCTTAGGCTTAGGGGTAGGCCAGCGTATGGAAGTTGTGACTAATCAGTGTTTTACGCACTTTTTCTGGGGTCTGGAACATATATTTGGGTGCTTTACTTTAGGCCAGCATTTGTGACTAATCAGTGTTTTACGCACTTTTTCTGGGGTCTGGAACATATATTTGGGTGCTCTTTACGGGGGGGGGGTATTCTATACTAGGGTCAATATTCTTTATAATTACTTTTTTTTGGCAAAATGGGCAAAAACAGTTTATCTTTCATAATTGGGTTTTCTCGAGGACTGACTCTAGGGTTTTAAATTTGAAAAAATGCCAAAAAAGCGAGGATCAGCTGTATATCAATGAAATACAGCAAATATTGTCGAAATTAAGCTAGAAATAGTTTGAACAGGAGAGGATGTCATTTTATTTATTTTTTGTTGGACCTAGGATTTGTGAAAAAAGTATGTTTCTACAATTTGACGAAATTGATCATTCTGGTCACGTCAAATGTGTCATTTTACAAACTTTTCAATTTTCTATCTTAAAATTTTTTTAATCAAAAAATTAAGCTAAAACAACCTTCACCAACCCACAGCACTCAATTCACTTTTGCCTCCAGCAAATCTATAACAACAGGGGACCAAGGCAAATCTGCTAAGGGTAAATGTAAACTGCTCCAAAAGCTTGTCAAAAAGATGATTTTTTTACTTTTTCATATTATTTTAATCAAAACTACTACTGCTCAAAGCCTTTAAAATTGCTACTACTATTGTATTGGTCGTCTACTTTAAGCATCTTGCTTCTCAATCTCATGTGTTTCTCCCTCTCCAATATACAGGGTGTATCAAGAAATTTGAGCTGTTTAAAATGGCCGTAACCTTTTGTAAATTGCGATTTTTGAAATTCTGTTTTCACTAATCGATTTTTCTCGCCGACCATGGTGTATAATATGAAAACTGGGTCCCCCTGTGGTTTGGGCCTTGCACATCCAGAGGCCATCTATAGACCAGAACCCAAACCACAGGAGGACCAAGCAAAAATCGTATTTTTGTCATTACACACTAAAAAAGTATTGTCGGCGAGAAAAATCGGTTGGTGAAAATAGAATTTTGAAAATCGCTCTTTACAAAAAGTTACGTCCATTGTAAAAAGCTAAAATTTCTTGATACACCCTGTGTCTTCAGTTGTATTCACCATATTAGCTGTTTGTCTCCTCCTTTTTTCTACAAAAAATGTGAGAAATGATGAGAAATCTATTTATTTTTGATTGGATGATGATTGTAGTAGGAGAGCGCAATCTAGTTATTTTTTCTGGTTGACCATAGCCTATGGTGAACTGTGTGGAGTTTGTGTGTTGTATATATAAACTAAGTTCTAGTCCAAGTGCCCTTTGTCTCTTTTCACTTTTTTGTTTATTGAAGAAAGTTTGCGTAATAATTATTTGGATTCAAAATAAATATCATATTTTTAATGCTTTTCGATTGATGATCTTGATGTGGACAAAACCAAAAGGCCTCGAAAACTGAAAATGATTAAAAATACATTGTTAGTGATAAACTATCCGACAAGTAGACTCGCAACAGGGTGGAGTCGAACCTAAGATCCTCCAAAAAAATTTGCTTTTTTCCGATCCCTTGAATCAAAATTGTGTTTGACCCAATCACTGATCACAGGCATGAACGTATCATGAATGGTGCTGAGCTGGCTTCAACCTTACTTCCTAAAATTGTTTTTGGGTACTTATGCTATTTAGGGTTTCCCTCAAATTTTTTGAAAAGTGAATCAAAAACACATTCTTACATTGACCAAATAATCATAAAAGCAGCATTAATACAGTCAACCCTCGATACAACGATACCCCAAGGGATCGGCCGTAGGTATCGTTATATCGAGGGTATCGTTGTATCGAGGCTAATAAGACCGAAAATCTGACAAGGTATCGTTATATCTAGGCTTGGCTGTATCAGCACAACAATGTTCAACAAAAGCAATTTTATTAACGGTTAGAAGAGAAGAAATTGGTAATTTTCGGCTGCTGTTCTTTCATTTTGCGCAGAGCACAAAAAGAAAAATGTACTCTGTAAGAAAAAAAGGCGTTTGAAATTTAAAAATTCTTTATTTATTTTTCTTAAAAATGATCTTAAATCGAAGGTATCGTTATATCGAGGTATCGCTGTATCGAGGGTTGACTGTATATCCACATTGAAAATATTTAAACTTCGTTAAAATAGAGCTTCGGATAATTGCTGTATAATACTACAGCAATAGTAAAATTTAAAAAATCTTGAGTATTTTAGGTATTTGGGTATTTCGAACGAGCTTAATTATTGAGGTTTAATACTTTATCTTGTTTCGTGAGGCCGACATATGTTACCTTATCTGCGGTTTTTACAGAATTTCGTCTTGGGATATGTTGTTCGGACTTGCGGACTCGCCGGACTCGGCGGACTTGCAGGACAAAATTCATGAATGAAGTGTTTTAGAAAAAGCATTAAACCACTGTAATAAAAATTTATATTTTTAAAAGTGTCGCCGAAAACCCTATATTGACCTAAAATCGCCTCAGAAGCTCGAAAAAGACACTGTTTTCGAGTTCTGGTCAATAAAAAATTGAGTTTTGGGCTTTTTGAAATTTCGAGTTTTAGCCTGTTTTACCATGTTTTTCAACATAGAAGTTGGCAAAAAGAGACTCTTAATGCATTTTTGATCAAGAGTCTTGCTCGGAATTATGTCTAAGGTAAGTGAGTACGCGCATCTCTAACCAAACTGAATGGTGCAAAATACTAAATTAGTACTGTTGCCTTTGCCTTATTTTGCCTGTTTCTTTTCCATTTTCCGTCATTTAAGTTATGCACGATATTTTATTCGAAAGAGGAGATTCAGGGCTATCTTTTGGTGTATCGGGTAGCCGACAAAGATACAAAAACTTAAAATAAGTTTCATTTGAGTACCCAAAATATTACTATTTAGTAGCCAAATCTCCACTCTACTTGTAGCACCTTATTGTATATCCCTTCAATTTAGCAATTAATTAAATGAGCAATTAAATTAGCGCTAGCTTGAAACGCCAGATAGTAGTGGTGGTTGTTGTTGTGTTTGCTAAAGGGCTCTTCTTCTTTTAGATGATGATGAATGATTAGAGGGGCAACACAACAAAGGGCACAACAAAAGAGGATACAGCTCTATTCTTCTTCTACTTCTTGAAGAGGCACACCCTAGTGCAAGGTTGTGTGCATAGAAGATCAATAATTTACATATAATCCATGTAAGTTCACTTGGCTGAATTATATAATTCATAAAATGTAGCAAAAGTCAATTGTTTTAAAAATTATATTATTGGAAGCTGATAATGTTTTTTTTCATACTTGACTTGCTTGATCCTATGCACCAGACTAAAAAATTATTAATTTTTTTTCCATTTGTATGTTGAACTTGTTTATATAGTGCCACTGCTTTTTTGCTGAAACCGAATTGCACCATCGAATATTTGCAAATTTTATATTGACATTTTTCTTTAAAGTTTTGATAAAAAACTTCGAAAATTGTAAATACCGTATTTCCTCTAATTAACGCGTCGGCACGTTTATTTTTTGGATCCCCAAAAATCGGAAAAATTAGAGGTCGATCTCGATATTTTTGGGCAAAAATTTTAAATCTAAAAAACAGAATCAGTAGAGCTCGCGGGAGTTAAGAAAATAAAAAAAACAGATCGAAAAAAAATTCTGCTCCGAGATACAAACCCTCAAAATCGAGGGGGCGCGTTAATTAGAGGAAATACGGTATGTGAAGGGTGATACCAAATTCTAGTACCAAGATACTGAATTCTAGTAGCGAATTTCAACTTGTATAGAAAAACTCTTTTTAGTTAAATTTCTTTTTCGTTGACACATGAACATGTAGCCCTGAATCTCAGGTTTCTAAAAAAGTCTCAAATTTGTGTAAAAATTTTGAAAAATTTAAATGGCTCTTTGGGAATGGGACTTTTTTGCGCCAAAAAAAGAGCCGATTTGCACCAAAAAGAAATATTTTTGCACCAGAAAAAATCTATATCCCTAAAAATTTCGATTTTCGGATGCCTTGGCCTCCCAAGCTGATTTTTTAGCTATTTGGAATCTTGAAAAAATCCGCTTGGGGGACCAAGGCATCCGATAATAAAAATTTTTAAGGTCAATTCCAGGAATAGCGATTCATATTTCGGTATTCAGCGCATCGGAAAACATAGCAAAATGCTAGAAGCGCATAAAAATTTTAGGCGTTAAGATTTTACAATTCGGGTGGTTCCCTTGTTAAATTCAGATTCGGGTGGTTTTTAAAGTTTCACCTACAAATAGTGGAGAAAAAGATTAAAATTCAATAAAGTAGAAAATTTGCTGCTAGATTTCAGTATTTTTGGTACTAGAAAAAAGTACCAGCCATTCATGGTCATTCAAGTAACTATTTTTCAATTTGTGCATGCTGATCCAGATTCCCATGGATTTTTACATAACTTACAGTGTGTTCTTTTTAAAGTTCAATCTTCTTTATACTTTCAGAGCCATGCTGGATAAAGATGCGGCCCTCAATCTACTTATCAGAGATGCTGATCTAGAACTGGAACTATCAGGAAATTATCTAAAAATGGTGGACAAGATTGAAATTATCAGCGAAAAAGTTGAAATTAAGGCGAGGATTTGTTTTTTTCAGCACTATTGTAAATGTGGGTTTGTGTTCAGTCGCATTCTGTGTTTTGCCTGCGCTCCAAACCACCCAAAAGCCATAGAATAAGAGGTCATATACTTCTATTGCATGACCAAACCAACACCTCCTCTGTTTGGAAACAAATTAGCAGTATGCAGGTGGGTTAGCTGATAAACAGTGTTTGATTGGTATAATCCAAGTTGGGCTATTGCAAATTAAGCTTCTTTGATTTAGGCCGTTGTAAATAAATTTAAATTTTGGTCGATTTTTGCAAAATGGATCAATTTCAAATTGGGCCAGTGCTGATTTGTATATGTTGACTGGCGTAAAATTGTTTGCATTGTGCTCGCCTGTTGTTAAATTCTTGAGCTTGATCCAATTTCGAGTTAGCATAGTTTGCTAAATCTTTTTTGGAATGATTTTTTATATAAAACATGTGCTCTATGAAATTTACCGAAATTTTCCAATCAACCACATGCAAAACGACTAATTTTTGCCTTAATTTTTATGGAAAAAATAAAAGACGCTTTACCTACAAGAAAAAAACATTTTAGTTGCAAGTTTTCATAGCAACAGAGGAAAGGGTTTTTGGAGACAAAAGCCTAAGCCTAAGACCTTTTCCATTTTTAATAATGATGTTCCAAGTGAACTTGAATATTTAATGAATCTTATCATGTAATTTCTATGCATTCTAAAATATTTTCAGACATTTTCTGTATTTGGCTACAGTTGTATAGCCCCTGACCTGCCCGGTAAGTGAGCTTTTTTTGTTGTACGGAAAAGTTTACAAAACATTTGTTCTGAATTAAAGGCATGGGCAAGACGGGCGGTCATGGAGTACAAGAAGATTGCAGAGCTGGGTTTATTGATGACTTGCTCTACAAATTGTCAATTAAAGAGGTAAATGCAGTTAACGTTCAGTTAATGTGTGTTCTTATATTTGTTGTGAGTCGCACAGGTATACCTATTTGTCTACTAGTTACATATAACACGCCTCCAAATAATTTTTTTTGACTCAAAAGATTGAAAATGACCATTCACTTATTTTGAGACAGTATAAGACTAATATTAGGTTGTCCCAAAAGTTGTGAGACTAACCGCGTGAATTTTTTTGTGAAATTTTTTGAGTGATTTTTTGAACGTATTTATATTATTCGTGCATGTTCAAGTATTCTTGAGGCTATTTTTCAATTATTTGTATTTTGAGTTTGTTTTTAGCAGATTCCAACTAACACATTATTCAACAAAATAATCTCCATCACATTCAACAACATCTAAAATCAAAAATAATGGCAACACATTAATGGTATGATGGCATTATTGGTAACACAAGTGAAAATAGCCTCAAGAATGCTTAAACATGCACGAATAATATAAATACCGTATTTACAAAAATAGTAACCCCCAACTATAGAAATATGTAGTCCCTCTCGATAAACCGACTTGAAAATTAGATAGCCCCAAGGCTACTTATAAGAGAAATACGGTACGTTCTGTATTACAAAACTCCGCCTCAAACCAACAACCACAAAAATATTTCAAAACTGAGGTTGATATTAAATTTTGTGACAACCGAATAGTGGAATAACTGTAGAAACTAAAAAAAGCCAGACTGGGATGGGTCCATATGGGGAGAGGGGAATTATTAGAGAAAATACGGTAAATAAAAATATTTCCCAGAGTACCAGATATTATAGCGAAAAATTGTATTTTCTGTTTTACACACCCTAACTCCGAAACAAGTAAAACATTATTTGGCAGTGTATTATTATATAAATTTATAGAAAATTGAACCAGTCTTTTGACCAAATTCAAATCAACTCTTTTGGTATCACCAATTACAGGTGATCATAGTAGCCAGCAGTATGTCCGGCCAATACATTATCCCCCTGCTCAACAATGCCAACAACCATCAGTCACCATTTCACCTGGTTGCTCTAGTGGCCATAGGTCTATCAGACACCAACCAGCTGTGCCCTGACCATTTAGCCCAGCTAGTCACCCCTTGTCTAGTGCTCAGAGGCATGTTTGACACCTCTATTGGTCTGAATGCCAGCAATGTGCTTTCCCTGATGCCCCACTCCAGAATAGTGGTGGTGCCGAATGGTCGACATCTGTGCCACTACTCCAATCCTCAATTCTTCCATAAAGTTACACTCAATTTCTTGGATGTGGTCCTTAAAAATGTGACTAAATCCATTTTTGTTACTGATTTATAGATTTGTTACATAATTTTTAACTACCTCATAGTTTTTTTGTTTTTGGTCGATTCTGTGTATTTATTGGAAGAGGTGTTTTATTTTATCTTACTGTATTTTTTTTCAAAATTTATAGAATAAAAAAAGCTTTTTCTATAGGTTTAAAAATAAATTTGAATTTATTGACCGTTTAAATTAGGACTGTTGTTCGTAATCTATTTAAACATTGTACTTTATTTGAACTCAAAAATCTTTAGAATTTAGAAATTTTTTATCTTTGGTATTCAAGAATCAATCAGCACTGGATAAAATAACACTGTTTGACAAAAAATGAACAAAGTGTTCTTTATTCAAAACATGTACTTGATTTTAAAAAAAGTTCTCAACAAGAGTTTTGCTTTTAATTGATGGCTACAGCTTATAACCTCCATCAGTTCCCATGCTCAAAGTGACGAAATTACAGGCTCACGCAAAATATTTTTATTCCAGTTTCTTTTATTATTTGATAGAGAGCTCCGGAAAAATATTTTCGGAGCAAGAGAAAAGTTTGCCCATAGTGAACCCAGTGCGTCCATCATCCCGCACAAGATTTTGTAGTTTAACTTGTCTTGACAGTTGAACCGATTTTGCCGAGGCCAGGGGCATGCTCACCTGTTCAAATTTTCTCCCAGCCAATTCAAATTTTTTTCCTAATTATCGAACTTCTGTTCAGATTTTTCTACTTGGTTTCTGACAAAACTACACCTAAAACTAAATTTTGGCTTTGTTTTGTTAGAAACTTAGTTGAAAAATCCGTACAGAACTTCAATGATTGAAAAAAATTTTTGAATTGGCGGATATTAAATTTGAACAGGTGAGTATGCCCCAGTGTTTTCAAAACTCAAACCTCAAGTTTTGCCTCAAGTTTTCTAAAATTGTCCGTAACTCTGTTTTCAGCATTCATTTTTTAAATTTCTTTTTTTTGTTTTGTTTGCCATGAAAATTTCAGTTTAGGGAATAGAGAAAAAAATTCAGACCCGTTTTTCTTATAAAAAATTGAGAAAAATTGAAAGTATTTTTTTTTTGATAAACTCAAATATTTGAGTTTAGCAATGACTTTACTCAAGTGGATAAGACAATTCAATTGACGAATCGATTCATCTACTTAAATCAAGTTATCCAGCTACATCAAGTCACCCAATCGAGTAAATTCAGTTGATTAAGTCGATTCGATTGGCAGAGTCGAATCATTTGATTCAATCGATTTATCTACTTGAATTATGTCATCCAGTTGAGTAGATACACTTGGTTGAATCGAATCAAATGGATGCGTCAACCAGTGGGACTGGTTCATTTTGTCCGACCTCCAATCATTATTATGCCATTAAAAACTAATTTATTATCATCTTAAGGCCATTCCAATCCAACATCCAATTAGCCAGACCATAAAATGAGGCCTGTGCACTTTAGCCACCCAGTTGGACCGATTTTGGATTTTCGTTTTGGATTTTCCGATGTTTCTGATGCATTCAACTTTTGTTTGGCGCCTAGTATAAACCATGTTGATATCCAGGAAGAATTTTGAATAAAAACGGTATCCAGGTACCCTATCCAGGTGGTTTACCTTGGTCCCCCAAGTCAAAAAGTCGATTTTTGGTCAAAATTTTTTTTTCTAAAAATGGTCGGCCGGACCCTAAAAACATGTTATCTACACGTTTCAGCAGCTAAAACACACAAAAAAGTGGTTAACACCTATTTTTTTGGGAGGTTGAAGGATAATACACTCCGGCCTAAAAAAGTGTCGAACCGAAGGTAGGAACGAACTTGACTGTAAAACTGCCAAAAAATGTTTTATTGGTGAAAAAACGTGTAGTTGATTGCTGCAAGCAGCTAGCAATCAATTTATATAGCTTTTATTTACATAAAGCACACTCAAAAGATTAAAAGTGAACACTGCAAAGCTGTCAATCGCAAACTGATTTCCTCCTGGTAGTTGCTTGCCTAGCTAAATATCCCCGAGAAGAAATAGCACTCCATCCAGCCCTTTTAAACACAAATAACTACATTACAAACATATCAATAAACTCCTTTGCATCTTTGTTTGAACAACACTTACTTTTTTGTAAAAATTCATGATGTTCCGTTATTTTTTTAAACTTGATTAGATAATCTTGGAGTTCAATAATTTGTGTCTTTAAAGGACCTAGCCCGGTTTTTAACTCCAATACAGTGTCCCTCTAACTTATTGGTCTTAAAGGCCTCTACATCGAAGTTTTACACTACGGGAAACACGAATCTGCCATTTTTTTACCGATTAAATGCATTTAACTAATAAAAATTTAACTCCGGGTTACTTACCGGTATCACGGTAAGTTACCGGTGAGTTACCGAAATTTTAACTTAGCGGTCGGTATACAGTCGAACCTCGATATAAGCACACCCCCAAAAGTTCGTTCCAGCCTCGGGTCCGACACTTTTTTTACCTCGATTTTTGAACATTTTTGCCAGTTCTGTTCTGACAGTCTGGTCGCAAATATCGTAAGGATTCCGATTTTGCCGATCGTTTTTC
Organism: Ditylenchus weischeri; assembly: GCA_029231635.1. Lineage (NCBI taxonomy): Eukaryota > Metazoa > Nematoda > Chromadorea > Rhabditida > Anguinidae > Ditylenchus > Ditylenchus weischeri. Next base: position 215,861 of record JAMRYI010000227.1, read on the forward strand.
AAAAACCTTATATTTTTGGCTCTAAACCCAAAACCTGATATAAGCACACCCTATTTTTAAAAGGGGTGTGCTTATATCGAGGTTCGACTGTACCAACCAGGGCTGCAGCCGGTTTTTTTCAAAAAAAACAGAAGCAGAAAAACAGAAGTGAAAAAACACAGAAAAACAGAAGTAAAAAAGGCAATGCCCGTAACTTATTTTCTTTATTTTGCAGCATGACCAAAACATATTTTCATCATTCATCATAGTAACGGCAAATTATTATGGACAAACAACAACATACTGAGATTTATAGGGGTTAGACTTTTTCGAAGGTCAGTAAGTATAAGTTTCGCTTTCGAAAAAAGTTGATTTTGAACGAAGCTGGAGAACATTTTGTAGGTGGAGTTCCATCGTATTTCAACATCCTCAACATGAACCTGGTCACCAAACTATAAGTTCACCAAGACAAGACCGCAAAAAGGAATAACCTTTTGAAGTAGTCGCTTTGGTAATTCACACATCTCCTGCAACGATTTGACGAGGCACGACATCAAAGTAGAACCACCAGCTAGTTTCGTCCTCTTGTTTACAGTAGTATAGTACCCCCTTTTTCGCCGGGTAGCCACAAAAAGGGAAAAATAATATTGATATTGAAACCCTTATCATAAATCTTTACTTATTGACGTCGATGATTTTTCTCAATTCTCTTACCAAATCAGGCGCCCATTTTGAATCTTTAGAAATTTTTTTAGGACTCAGATAACTTAATTGAAGATGTGCTACATGAATGTTACTGATAATTCATTCTATGTAAGGATTCTTACTAATCCTACAGCCTAACTCTCAATCGTTTGAAGACTAAGCCTAAACGTTCATTAATAAATGTAAAGACCTAAGTCTAAACAGTAACTTTTTTCCCTGAAGAAACGAGACTTTCGAGAATACATTTCTTTTGAAAATCAAGTTTGATGTAATTTTGAAAGCCTAAGCCTTTTAAATAGCTGCCTAGGTAATTTTTGAAAGCGAAAAAGAGTCTAAAATAATTTTCAGAATACGCAATCCTAAAAAAATTTCCAGAAAACAGAAGCCTAATATAATTTTGAAAGCCAAAAGTCTAAAGTAATTTTAAAGCCAAAGTCTAGAAAGGTATGTAAAACACAAGTGTTTGTCTATTTAAGCAATTATACAAATATATATTTTTAACAATGAAACAAATATTCAGACTGGCTACCCCAGACTTAAGGTCTCCAAGTTCAGAACAGTTATGTGAAAAAACCTAGCATGAGTAACATTCGAGCTTTTTTAAAACCGCAGTATTCCAATGCTATATTAGAAAGCCAGTCCATGCACCGGAATACGTTAACTGATCAAGGGGATCATATACCTTTTTTTTCAAATTTTTTATTTATTTTTATTTGTTTTCATGTTTTTTTAATTTTTACAATTTCTGATGAATAAAATTATTCGTAACCAAAAGGTAAAATCCTGTAGTCTGAGCGATAGCCTTTTCTATTACAAGGAGAGTACTTTTTAGACTGTTTTTTAGATATTACTATGGATTGCTTGTTTGTGAGAATTTATTATATTCAGATACAATAGGAGAGTCTTGTCCTAAAACTTGCCTTTAAAAGCTTCATAGGTGAAAAGAGAACATCTTTTAGAATCAAGGGTTATACCTCGAACTTTCAACACAGTCTTTATCACGCCCTTTGAATCTTTCAATCTCAAACCGTACTGTTTAGGTCCAGCTGCAACAAATTCTTCTATAGTATATTTTGAATATTCGCGGGTCATCTCACCTAGATAACTTCCTTCCTTAATAGGTTAACACCTTTGGGATGTTTGAAGATAACCGAGTCAGTGTCTGTATACAATAGTTGCAACCAGGGTGTCGTCGACTATTTTCATATATTCAAAAGTTTAGCTCTTGCTGCATCTGCAGTGATCAGAGAAACTAAAACATTTGAAGTGCGAACTTCCTGTGTATTGACGTCAACATAAATAAGTCTTACTGCATCTTCATTTAACACAATAATATCTCGAATACTATATTTGTTTAATTTATCATGCAATAGAACTTAGAGGTCAGTGAACACAACAGTTTTAGACAAGTTGTTTCTCATTCGAACTTACCCCATAAGAATTTAAACATAGTTTTGAAATATGACGCATTCCCGGATTATCTCATATTATTAGAATCTTTTCAATTCATAATGATTCTGATAATCAATAATAATTTATTTTTCTCTTCAGCTGTTTCTATTCCCATCTTTTTCCAG